>JAWDJC010000020.1:600000-765500 GCA_033682645.1 Phoma sp. ATCC 74077
GTACGCGTACCTAGCTCTAGACTGAATGATAGTCAAGGAGCTGAATCCAGTTCCGTAGCGTTGGGACGTAGGATGGCGCCACGGTTGTACGAAGAAGTGGTGCGACATGAAATAGCCCTTCCATCCGAGCGAAGGTAGAAAGAATGGAAGGGAAGGTCTCAATAAGGATTCAAAAAGATGTGAAAAGCAGGCATCCGCGCCCTGTCTGAACTCACATGCCGCGTATCGCAACGGACCTGGAGACCACCGTCTCAACGGCGGATTGTTTGTTTCTGTGTTGGAGGATATTACACTGTGGACGATAACAAAAGTATAGCCAAGAACGGCATTGATGTATATGTGATGTGGCAACCAATCGAACGTGTGCTATGGAACGGGCCGTAGCTAGCGAAGTCCGATCCTGGAGCAAATTGAACGAGAACGGACGGAACGGAGCTACCGTTCCGACGTCTCGAGGTACATTTGAGTACCATAGAATGTATACGAGCGATTATGCTCGGTCGATTGTATGGGCGGACTTCTGCCGTATGCTTGTGAGAGCGGGGTTGATCCATCGGACTCTGGATGGAAGTTTCTGCTCTCGCAATGCTATGGTCTTGTGCAAGCGGCAAGTTGGCATGTACATATCCTGATTAGTCTTCAAAAGCGCCCGAGAGCACCTATATGACGCGTCAAGGACTGCCTGGTCGCGCCCTAGAGAAGTGTAGGTGTATTGCCAAGTTCAGCGGACTGGCTAGGATAGGTGCAGTGCGATGGGGAACGGTGACACAATGTGAGCAGTGTAGAGCTTCGAGAAGCGCGACGCATAACGCGAGATTGTGGAACAGGATTCACAGTTGGACGTGAGAGGAGTGTGAGAAGGTTGCGTGGAGGGAAGCTCGAAGTCAGGCACGCGAGCCCAAAAGCTTCAGCTTATCGATAAAGATTTCATCTCCAAATCACCAAGGTCTCACCACCGTTGTGCCCTTACTCGTGCACCATCAACCACATGAAAATGGTATGATTTCTCATAGACCGATTGGTAAATGTTTTATACTCACGTACTTTGTAGGCGCCCATAAAGAAACGCACAACCGCGCGCGCAAAATCTGCCCGCGCAGCCCGCACTGCTACACCCACCGCTACCCTGCCCAAACCTGAGGATGTCTCTTCCCTCTTTCCTTCGTCCAAGAAGGACAAGCAAAAAATCAAACACTCCTCCTTCGTGTCAAAGATCGAAAAGTCGTCCTCGAAAACAACCAAGCGGCGGCGACCCAACAAGAAGCTCGTCGCGACGCTTGAATCTCTCGCCGATGCTTTACCCGGCCTCGAAGATGGAGGCGCAGATGGCGAGATTGAGATCGGACAAGCTAAGATACAGCGAAAGAGCTTGAAGAGTATGAAGAGTAGACCAGGGGCACTGAAGAAGAAAGAGAAGCTGGAAAAGATGGAGAGGGATCGATTTAACAAGAATCTTGCCCAATTGGCCAGTAATACACAGGGCAACGCGGTGCAAGATCGTTGGGCAGCGCTGAAGAGCCATGTGCGGAGTAATATGGAGGTCAAGCCAGAATTTGTGAAGATATGAAAGCACATTGTGGAAATCTCTGCTAGTCGCCATGGTTCTATTCGCGTGGTCAGATGAAGCAGTGTCCTAGTGGATTGACTTCACGAGAAGTGCATTCACCCTGACAGCAGGGCGATTTGACGGCACCGTCAAGGGCGTGATACGAAGAGCAAGATAGAGGGGTGCTTGAGGAAGTACCAACTTCCGGTCCGTTCGAAGCATTGTCTTCAACCTGATCAGAGGCTAATTGATGCATACAGAGTCTCTTGGATTGCTTAAATCGCGCGTTCTATTCCTTGCGACAGCCCTTAAATACTGTCGCCATGCCAGCACTCGTATACCCCCTCCAGTGGTTGTGTGCGTACAGTAGTGTCAAGACATAATCCCAAACTCACCTTTCGTTTGCCACCTAAGATTGGTGTGGGTAGATAGCACTGTGATCCCGTACATGTCCTAGAATGCAACATCGGCCAAGCACAAACTTAATTGATGCAAATCACCCGAAACCTACCAGTGTTGAGGAACTATTCTGTGGGGTCCCAACGATGGTCCCTGTAGATCCAGGCTATATTCGGCTACGCCACGTCGCGAACCAGCAATGACATCAGACGCGCATTTCTAGAACAACACTACACACGATGGAATCCCCTTAGGCTCCCGGTGAACCCGCAGAATCCCAGGCTGACAGAAATGTGCATACGAGACGCTTGATCTCTACAAGCATGGCTTGCCCTGCGTTCTTCGTGCTGTCTCTATTGGTCAACACGCGCTGAGTCGCGACCCGTCATCACTACATTGCGTCTCTTTTCGTTGTACGACTGCAGTTCTGCGATACCCAAGCATTTTCTCTTCCTCTTTAGCTTAGCGCTTCATCATGTCCTTTCTCGAGCGTCAAACCACCCGCATCACCGGCACCGATCATGGTGACCGTCCACATAGTGCCGGGCGTGCATCTTCGTCACGTAGGATACCGTCACGTAGAATACCGAATGCGAAGAAACCTCGATCACGCCCTCCAACGTCCCTTCGCGATCACCTCCCCTATCCGAATGCTACCTTACCTCCATCGTCAGGGCCCTACTTCGTCGGGAGCATGGAGATCGAAGTACCCGTCGAAAACCCTCGCCCGATATCCAATATAACACGACATGGGAGACACATATTGCAGCTGGAGACAGTACTGTTCACCCTATACTATCCCGCATCATTTGGTAGCGGGGCGGGAAAGGCACCAGGAGGACAGAAGAAATGGAGCCGCGAAACCTGGCTTCCAAGACCGAGACTTCAGACCGCAAGGGGATACGCCGAGTTTGCAGGAATACCGCATTGGGCTGGAATTAGCCTCTTCGGGGCTACCACGATGCTCACAAAGCTTCGAGCATATCGAAATAGCCCACTCGCAACGCATTGGCCCCCAGAAGGAAACTCGAAGAAATGCGGATACAGGGTCAAAAACCAGCAGGGCCCGCCGCCAGAAGGCATGCCCAGAGAACCAACATTCCCTCTGTTGATGTTCAGTCACGGGTTGGGGGGTTCAAGGACTGCGTATAGCAGTTTGTGCTCTGAGTTTGCGAGTTATGGCTTCGTTGTGTGCGCGGTGGAACATAGAGACGGGAGTGGACCTCGTACTTTCATAAACCATAAAAAGCGAGGGAATAACAAGAAAGATCGTCACGGAGGAGCCAAAGTAGGAGACAAGTCCGATTGCGATGGAGATCCTGAATGCGAGAAGGAGTTCGAAAAGTGGGCACACTTGGATCACACAGAGGAGGAGATTCGGAAAGGTTATCACCATCTTGTGCGTCTCTTAGCTTCAAGCTTAAAAGGTTTAAACTCCCAACTTCGAAGGCGCTGACAATAATAACAGGACTATATCTTTCCTAAGAACAACCCCAAAGACACTTCACCAAACAACGAGCAGGGTGTCGATGGTGAACTTCGCAGCGCTCAAATCGAATTACGCCTCTGTGAGCTCGAAGAAGCATACCGGGTGCTGAAAATCATCTGTGCTGGTAATGGCGAGGATGTTGCACGCCAGAACTTACGTTCGGAGGGATATGTTGGTGGCTCATCGCGAGGGTTGCAAGGTGTAGATTGGGCACTATGGAAGCATAGATTCCATGTCGACAAGATGACCATGGCAGGACACAGCTTTGGGGCAGCCACTGTGGTCGAAGTCCTAAGGCATACGGATCGCTTCACGAACGTCCAGGCAGGAATCATATACGACATCTGGGGGTACGTACTTCTTACTTGAAGCTAGAACTGTGAAGCTAAGTCAGGTGTAGAGCGCCTATCAAGCCTCCAGCAGACGACCCTAAGCACCGAATACATCTGCCTCTACTAGGCGTGAGCAGCGAAGCTTTCATGTATTGGGAGAAGAACTGGAACGCCGTAATGTCTCTGATGAAGGAAGCGAGCGAACACGGCGCGCCAGCGTACTTACTTACAGTGAGAGGCTCCGTGCATATCTCGCAGTCCGACTTCTCAATTCTGTACCGACACATTACATCTTTTTTCATGAAAGCCACAGTTCACCCTCAGAGGGCCATTGATCTGAACATATCGTATGTGTCATCTTTCCTGTCAATTTCAGTACTCACTGCTAACATTAAATACAGTGCTAGTCTTGAGTTCCTGCGCCTTGTAACACCCTCGACGGGTGGTGGCAAAGCTATCATAGACCGCTGCATGACCAACGAAGAACTTTTGAACATTTCGCTCCTCGAGGAGATCCCAGACGACCACCGACCAGATGATGAATATATCGCCGCCAGGCTGAGGGTTGATCATGAGTTTCGAACGCGGATGGCCGCCAGTTTGCAACGAAAGTTTAAGAGGAAGTTAAAGGGTGGTATGGGAAAGAGTTACAGCTCGTCAGATGAGATGTGGTGTCATTATAAGCCAAGGGATGAAGAACTGCAGAAATGGATTGAGGAAGGAAGGGGAGAACAGCGCATCGACGAGGATCATGCGACGAAAGGCGACGCATCGGACGGCGCTCGATGCGACAAAGGTGGGAAGGATGGAAATGAAGATGAAACTACTTCCGCTTCGATTTCGCTGAGTGATGCTGAAAACAAAGCGACATCACAGAGTGAAGGAGGTTCACACGAGGGGCTAGGATCGCAAACCCAGCCATCGACCTCTTCTGAGGTAGTAAACGACCGATATCAAGATGATGAGACGGAACAGGGAGCTACTCATGCATCGCCCGCTGCAGCGCCCGATGCGTCGGAAAGGAACGATGCGCCAGCAGAAACGTGGCTGGGCTTGAAATCTGCACTTAGAGATGGACCACAGCAATCCTAGGGTGGATGACAAGGTTTCGTGTACTGTTCTTGCAGGACGTGTGCCGAATTCGAGCGAAGCCACAGTATAGACACAGAAGCAGTTATCCAAGTTTGTCAAGTCGTGAGCCTCTTGCGTGTTGATAATAGTGGGTTTATGTATGTCAGCGAACCTGTGTCGGCATCCTCGGCCTGTAATCGGCAGTGTACCCTTAATAAGGCTGAAGTGGAGTCGAGTGCTAAGGAACAGCACGTGACCGGCTGAACTGGACCAAATGCGGAGAGTAATGTTCAGTAATCATCCCGAGGTGGCTTTACTAAGCCAATCCGCCCACGCCCTTCACAGCATGAACATGTCGCAAGACTTGCCTTTTGAGTCCTGACAGCTTGCAACACCTCTCAATCAAAATCTTGTTGATAATGCCCATATCGTTGGTTGAAGCGGGATACAGCCTATGATAATGTACATTGAAGACGGCCTCTGACCCTTGTTCCACGGCAAACTGAACTTCACAGCCGCACGCGCTCGTCGTCCGTCCAAAACCAAACTACTACGTCCAACAAGGATAGTCTGTGCTTGGTCAGCTTGAGGGGGCATATGGACTGTGTAACGGTATCCTTGCAACGTTTTTGGAGAAGCTAAGTGGCTGAGTGTGCTGAGGGGAGAAGTGGTCGAGCCCTCTGGTTGCTTTTTATCATTGATCACTGCGTCACCTTGGCTGAGGCCTTGGTTGCTTTTACTTCTTCGCAACGCGCTGCCCATAAAATACAAAAGGAGGCCTCACACGATTACTCTCTTTCGAGGCTAGAAGATTCCGTCTGAGCTACCTCCAAGAGTCTTGAGGATCGATTGAGCTTTCCGACCCCTTCCGGATTAGCGAACTACCCACGTATCCATCCAACTATTGGCTCAAGCTCATTGTGTTACAAGCTATTATTGTCTTCAGGGCTTCAAGCGTTGAGAGGAAAGAGTAGAGCGTCATGACAAGCTCAGAGTCCGAAGAACACGCGCGACCACTGAAGAGGTCGCGTACTAGCAATAGCAGTGAAGATGGTGCCGCTGGAGGGAAAAAAGCCAGAGGACGACCAAGGGTGGATACTCAGGATGCTACAGCTGCGGATGTGAGTTTCTCCACTACCCCACATCAACAACGGATATGTAGCTATAGAGGGCTCCTTATACACTAACATGTAACTGTGCTTGCTTTTGCGGATCATGCTAATTTATACCAGCGTCGAAGAACACAGATACGTCTGGCGCAGCGAGCCTATCGCCAACGCAAGGAAACAACAATCTCATCGCTGAAGTCACAGAGCACACAGCTTCATTCGATCATCGAGCAGATGAACAAGACGTTCCACCGCCTAAGCGAGTCCGCTCTTACGTCAGGCTTGCTACAATTGAACCCTAGCCTGGCACAAGAGTTCAAGCTCGTGACAGAGACCTTCTCAGGTCTTGCAAAGACTGCCAGCGAGGGCCAGTATGATGGAGACGAAGAACATGACGATGGTGCAGAAAACGTGGCTGACGATAGTACTATCGCAAAACAACCGTCGCAAAACCCTTCCCGCCCTGAACCAGAGCCTCAGCATGTCGGCTGGGGATACTCGGCCATGAACCCGACCGGAAAGGTAGACCCTTCACAAATACCCAATACACAACCCGACAACTACTTCTCACACCTCGCCGGCACCTACGGACAACCAGGCAGTACGACTAGCCTTGTTCGACGCCGTCAGTTCACCGTAGGCGATGTCATCGATCAATCAAGGTCTTTGCAAGGTTCCTCACATTATCAATCAACACAGCCGCAGCAGCCACCACAGCTCCCATTCGGTCTCGTTGACCTCCGCAGTCAGCAACATACCCCATTCACGTCACCCAATCCTAATATCCTCTCCGTCAATATCCCAACACCAGAAGTCACACCCCCGACTACAAGGCTATCCACGCCACCTTTACAGCTCCCAGATCCACTATCAATAAAGATACTTCCACCAGTGACGACTTATAGCTTCGACGAGACGACGTTCGCGAGACGTTTAACGAGGGCAGCGCTCGAGACTGGTTTCCAACTACTCAGCACGTCGAACGTTCGTCCCGCTGCAGTGAACTATGTATTCAAGCTTTCTTTGCCTTACTTTACAAAAGAACAACTACGTGCACGGTTCAAAGTTTTGTTAACAAGGACCGTCAACGAGGAACTGGACTGGTGGGAAGCACCGTTCATCCACCTCGGCGGAGCGGGAACGCACTACCCACGTCGAGATGCTTTAGGACGTGTCATCCCGATCAAGAATAGTTGGACAGTGAGACAGATAGGACCCTTGGAAAAACGAATGACAAGATTAGAGAATGTCGAGGACGGGCGCTGGGAGGACCTGAACGGTGTCGATCTGAGCGGCTTTGAGGGTGAGTGGTTTGACGCGCATGACGTGCAGGGCTACCTTGAGGAGCAATATGCTTGTAAACTGGAACCCAAGGGCTCGTTTTCCGAGTGTCTTATCGAAGAAGAAGAGGTGAATGAGGCTGCAAAACCCTCCAACCTCCTTCCACAGTTTGACTCAACCACGAGAAGAGCATCGGATGAAAACTCAAACTCTCCAAGCTTGATACACAGCTCCTCTTCGGGATCTACATCCTCATCGTCCTCCGATTCCATCACTCCACCAGCGAATGCCTTAGATCCACCGGAGACACCTTTTGGTCTAGATATGAACTTCAATCACGCGCCTACATCCTACTACCCGGCCGACTTCTCCAAGCTCCTGAACTACGATATATCATTTGATCAAACCCTAGGGTTGGACCTTGCGCCTGGATTTGACTACGGGTTTGCTGGTACCGCGGGAGGGTGGAGTGGGGACATGAACCTTGGGGCGGATGTGATCGGTGGAGATGTGGAGATTGTGAGGCAGAAGCGAAAGAAGAGTGCGTGGGTGGATACCAGTGCATTGATTAATGGTAAGTCTAAGTAAGGATGGTGACGATGCTCATATTGAACGACGAGTTTCTAATACAGAGGCTAACGTTTGGCAGAGATTATCAAACACGGTGTTTGCTTGGGACGGGCGCCAGGTTTCAGGAGAAAGGATGTTGATATGGCGCTACGGAACGCTTTGATTAAGGCGTATTAAGGGATAGGATGAGACTTGGGGACAAGGTATCATGCATTGTGTTCGATCAATGCTAGTATAATGTTGTTAACGACACGGCAATACTGAGGATGGCGCACATGATTTCCAGTTTTATATCACGACTTAACAATATAGATATTAATACCTCCTTAAAGACTACTGTATATCGAGAATTGTAGTGTGATTTGGTCATTACCTGAGCCTGCCGGCATCCATTTCTCATCTAAGCCAATGTTCTCATCGATTAGATTGTTGTGCACATGTCAGGATACGAGCAGTGCAACGAAGATGGCAGCAGGGAATTCATCAAAAACATTCCAGTGCTATTATGCGGTGCCCTCTACTTCTACAACAAAGACCGCTTTGCTCAGAAAATGAATCACGTGCACGCTAATGGCAGGCTCGTGCGCTGATAGCCTCAACAATCGCCGAAGTGCCGCGAACCATGTCCATTACACTCACCTAGGACCCCACGACCACCAAAGTGAGGGCACCCGAATACGTCGTACAAAGCCTTCCGTCCGGGCCTCCGATATCTGTAGTTCTTCCTTGCCAGCGCAGAAGCTTTCCGAAGCGCGCGCACTTGCTTGCACCCCCAGCGCAGACGTCGCCTGCCTGCCTGACTGGATTGCCTCTATCCCGGCCTTTTGCACGCGACCAACGATCGCAACTCTCTGCGCCATCTTTGCGAATACGCATACGTACCCATATCGTATACTAGATAGTTGATCCAAGTCGAACAATCGCCATGTCGAACCAGGTCGTGGTCAGTGTTCCCCAGAGCGCGCACGAGCTGTGGATGAGCGACAGCAGACCTGCTAACAGCGACATTAGGGCAACGTCTACCAGCAAATCATCGAGAAGGTGGTTCAGGCCTCGCAGAATGACTTCGAGGAGTTTGGCGTCGACCACTCCACGCTGGATGAGATGAAGCAGGTATGTGGCAGCCTGGCCCTTGCCCAGCTATCCCTCCTTCCCTTTCACCGTCGCAGCAGCAGCCCCTAGTCGCTCCGTTCGTTTCATCGTCTTTTTCCAGTCTTTTCCATATGTCAACTATTTATTCCCATCGTCTTCGCGGTCTTCGTCGATTGCGCGATGCTGCCTGGCTTGGGGGAGATGGGCGGCCGAAAGCGGGGCTGAGTTGCCGGTCGGTCTCGCAGCTCGGGGGCGCCTCAGTATTTGGGTCACCTTCTTATAGCCCCTGCTCAGCTCCCCCACCTGCCAAGCCGAGCCCATCACTACCCAACATGGCATAGCCCCGTCATGTGACAGCTGCCTTCACACTCTTGTTTACCTGCACTATGGGTTCGTTGAACATACGCTGACATATTTGCAGGGCTGGCAAGAGAAGCTATCTGCTCTCAAGGTCGCCCAATTTCCGTGGGATCCGCAGCCTGAGCCGGTGCGCCAGCCACCTACGGTGCCGTCGAACGTAAAAGTTGACAATGAGTTGCCGCCTCCTGTGTCGGCGCCTCAGGAACCGCTCAACTTTCCCAATATGCCTGTGAAGTCGGAAGGAGGCTACCAGGCCCCTATCTCAAATTATCCCCAGGCTCAGACCGCGAATGGTGGCGCCTATACGAGTGGATACGAGCAGAACGTGAACTTAGCACAACAACGTGCGCAAAACCTCGTCCAACAACGCATCCAGCAACAGGGCAATGTCCACCAGCAGAACTTCCCTAACCTTGCTCAGCCAGGCCATCTCCCCCAGATGCCAATGCAAGGTCAGCAGCGCATGATGGCTCCGCAGCAGCATCAGCGTCCGCCGCAACAGCAGATGCCACAGCAGCGTCCACCACCTCAAGGCCACATCTACACCTCGCAAACAGACGGTTCCGCTGATGCACTAGCAGACTGGAATGCGTTGAAGGTGGCGCGAGCTGCGGAGGCAGTAGATCGTATCGCAGCTGACGACTTCATGCGCGCGCGCGTTGACGCCATGGCGATGCGCCAAGACAGCGGGCTCATGGTGCCACTTGACTCGATGCCCAAAGGCAAGAAGCGAAAGGCTGCCATACGTGTATTGCAAGCTGAGGATGCGGAAGCTTCATCAAGCACACCAGGCCTTGCGCGCTTCGACGGCGAAGATGACGTAAAGCCAGAGGAGGATCCAGATGATGCGATCAACTCGGACTTGGACGATCCAGAGGATGATCTCGCTGATGGAGACAACAGTGACGATGACATGGTTGATTATATGTTGTGCACGTATGACAAGGTGCAACGGGTCAAGAACAAGTGGAAGTGCACGCTCAAGGATGGCATTTTGACCACAAACAAAAAGGAGTAAGTCATGTTGGCTTAAGACACGATCAAAATATGCTGACTGTGCTAGATATCTCTTCCACAAGGCAAATGGTGAATTCGAATGGTAGTGACATTCGATTGAACCCCTACTTATTTTGTGGCAGCTGAACTCGAGTTCTAAGTCGTCGCCGTCCTACGCACAGGCGTCCACATACACGCGAGTTCAGCATGTTTGTATCTCACATTGCCTCCTTCCGTCCTTGGTCTCAAGAGACTCTGCAGCTCGACATCGATAGCGAGTATCAAGATTGGATACGAGACGCTCGCTCGACGTCTTGCACACCGGCTGCATCATACCTCAAAGAAAGAAAGAAAGAAAGAAAGAAAGAACGAAAAAAAAGAAAGAAAATATACTATGTGTTACGCCAAATGCCAAACTTGACGAAGATAATCCGATCGAAACCTAACCGATGCCATTGCGGTTGCAACCACGTATAACAAAGGGTAGAGATGTGCTTTGAAAACTAAGCACCGGCGTCATTGGTTTCCTTTCACTCACATTTTCTTAGGTGGGCTCCACTTTTTGCGCCCGGCATGGATGGACTACGACATTTGTCTCACTTCAGAGGGTCGGATTTCTTTCCCTCTTCTCAAATCGGCATTTCACAAGGTTTTATCACCTTCGGATTAGGTGGCGACCTTTTGGATTCTCTCTTACATAAACCCAGATATGCAAGCAGCAACTACAACAACGACAGTTCAGGCGCAGCCGTCATGGAGACGGAATGTACTTTAGTGTGTATTAAAGTTTCCTCGATTGCGCAGGAATTCAAGTAGTATTCCCGTCGAGAGAAACCAAAAACTCATATAAACAATCAATAATCGGCATCTGCTGAACTTGATCTCCATTCCTGTCTGTGTGCCGCGTACTCTGACTAACCATCAATATGAAAATTGCTACATGCTACACATATGTATACATTAGCATCACATCATGTCTTCATCATTATCCATGTCACTCTCCGCATCACTCTCTCCACCATTCTGCATAACCGTGTCATCAACACCTTCACCTTCTTCATCATCGCCCTCAACCAAAGGCACAAAGCGGAAGTCAACGAACGAAACCTTCCCACTGCCGCCACTATTCCCCACGCCCGATCCCCCACCCTCGACCTCGACCATGAATTGCAGGCTAAGCACACCCTGGGTGTCCACGCGTACGCTAACCTTTGTGGCTACACTCATAGCGCGCGCTGCTTTTTGTATAAGACTGAATTTGTACGTAGATCGGAGCACAGTATCTGGATCCGAGAGCTGGAATGTCTCTAGGAGGTTTGTAGGTGTTTGTTCACTTGCATCTGCAGCCGCAGCACCCACACCAAGATTCGTTGAAGCAGGCGTGCGATACGCAGACGGTTGCGGCTGATTATTGAACTCGACTCTCGCGCTGCCGAGTGTGCCAGAGGAGCTCAGTGCGAAGAAAGGTTTGCCACGCACCGTCTTCGCATACATTGTCAATTTCTCTGGACTTGTAGATGAGAGCTCCGAAATCGCGTCGTGCAGCCATGATCCTCGCATTATTGTCTTGAAGGCAAGGGCTTGGCGGTCAAAGGGTATCTCGTCAGTGTACTCGGCTTCGTACGTCGTCAAGTCGCATTGCGTGCGTATGCTCGCTTCGGTGAGGATGATGGACAGTGGAGCGCCGAGCGAGTCGTACGATATGCGACATAAGTTGTTCATGCCCAAGACGTTATTGGAAAAGGCCGTTGATGTGGGGTATGGGTTATCGCGTGCCCAGGGTGGTTTTGCGGTGTTCGGGTCTGTAAGGCCAAAGATTTGAAGGGTTTCGAGGAGGGCAGGGAGGGAGATCTGGAATGTTGGTGTTGTGTTGGAAGGGTCCATTTCGTCGTCTTCGCTATCGTCGGAGTGCTGAGAGTTACGATGTGGTATAGGGGCGCTGAAATTGTAGGTTGTGAAGAGGGATTTGTCGAGGAACGCGGATGCTGTTGTCGCGTGTCAGCGTGTAGGTATTGGGGGAAAGCTGAGGAATATGGACCTTCCATGACGCTGGCCTCGTCGACGGAGAGCTTGAGTCCTTCTGCGCCAATCTGAACGTGTGCTTTGGGGGAGAAGGCGATGCAGCGCAGGAGCAGGTATAGCTGGCGCGCCGAGCTGGATACCGCTGTGAGAATTGGAGGGTCTTCGTTGTCCATGTTGCTAGATTGGAGTCGCTGAGACTTGCGTGGTAAGATATTCGGAATACAGGCAGTGGAATGTGTAAGGTTGTAAGGTAGATGGTTGTAGTATCTTTCGGTCTTGAACTTTTTATTGCATTCCCATGACTATACAGAGAGCATGCCCCCGAACGCCGGACGCGACGAGAAAGAAATTACACGTAGACTCCGACCGCGCAGATCATGTAGACTGCGCCGAAGCTGCCGACCGTTAGTCCCAGTCCTCTAGACTTGGTTGATGATGAGACCACGTACCCGAATGCTAATGAAGCCGGAACACCAAGAACTGGCAGATTGACAAATGATCGATCTGTTCTCATATGAGCGTGATGTTGGGCAAAGTGCGGGGGCGATGTTGCGCATACTCAAGCTGAAAATGGTGGTTAGGACGAGAGCTGTGCATGTTAGCATAGCTCCATCAGTACTAAAGCGTCCAACATACAGGCGAACAGCAGCAGGAAGCCGACAGTAAACTGCGTGTTCTTTCCGACCGCGGGACTGAAGGGTGAGGAAGCAGCGGCCTCCCAGACGTCTAGGAGTGGGGTCGACATGGAGTATGCGTGGGCAATTAGAGCGCGAATGTCGTCGTAGCTGTTTGGTGAAGCTGCTTTGGTGGCCTTTGGGGACATGGCTTGGCGGTGATGATGATTGGTGAGTGGGGCGGGAGATGCGAGATGCGACTTCCCCGACATGCAACGCCTCCGCGACGTGCAAAGAAGGCGCAACAGTACAGAGTGAACGTGTCCGACACGGCAATATGGTGGGTGCAACTGAGGACAGTAAGTACCCGTTCTATTCTCAGCTTCATGCATGGCCTGTCTACCAGTCCAACATGCCTCTGCCGACGAGCGTCCCGCTATTGCGCGACACGCTGGGCCATCCCCCACAACTTCACCCTCTCGCGCGCCGCCGAGCGGTGCAGCGTTTGCAGCACCCTCTTCCCCAGAAGTGCCTCTGCCTCTGCGCGCACGCCGTGCTGACCGCCAACCTGTCTTAGCAAAGCGTAAAGCGACCTCCGAAGCCGCCAACGGCTCTCCCAAACGTATAAAGCAGTCTACTCCTTCCACACCCCTGGCCGCCGACGATGGTCCCGCTCCACCTGTCAAACGGATCGTGCCGTTTCCGGAGAAGCCTGCCGTTATCGAGGAGCGAGAAGGCGAGATCGAGTTTCGGGTGGTCAACAACGATGGGAGGAGGGAGAGTACCATTATCTTGACGGGATTAAAGTGTATATTCCAGAAACAGTTGCCTAAGATGCCCAAGGACTACATAGCGCGGCTCGTCTACGACCGGACGCATTTGAGTATTGCCATCGTCAAGAAG
Source organism: Phoma sp. ATCC 74077 (assembly GCA_033682645.1). Lineage (NCBI taxonomy): Eukaryota > Fungi > Ascomycota > Dothideomycetes > Pleosporales > Didymellaceae > Phoma > Phoma sp. ATCC 74077. Next base: position 613,785 of record JAWDJC010000020.1, read on the forward strand.
CCGCTCGAGGTTGTGGGGTACGTTGGACCGGCTCTTTGTGCCCTCTACATGAGATTGCTAACTTTGCTATGATATAGAGGCATAACCTATCGCCCCTTCGACAAAGGCCAGTTTGCCGAGATAGTCTTCTGTGCTATCTCTTCGGATCAACAAGTCAAAGGCTATGGCGCCCACTTGATGTCGCATCTGAAAGACTATGTCAAAGCCACATCCCAAGTAATGCACTTTCTCACCTACGCCGACAACTACGCTATCGGATACTTCAAAAAGCAGGGGTTCACAAAGGAAATCACCCTCGAGAAATCGCGCTGGATGGGCTACATTAAGGACTACGAAGGCGGCACCATCATGCAATGTTCCATGGTCCCCAAGATACGGTACCTAGAGAGTGGAAGGATGTTGTTGAAGCAGAAGGAATGCGCGAACGCCAAAATCAGAGCTGTCAGCAAAAGCTACGAAATTCACCAACCCCCTTCTCAATGGTCTAAAGGAGATCTCAAAGCAATCGACCCCCTCACCATCCCGGCCATCAAGAACTCTGGCTGGTCCCCCGTCATGGACGAGCTCGCTCGCGCGCCCCGCCACGGCCCCAACTACAACGCACTGCTCCATCTCCTCAACGACATGCAAAACAACTCCAACGCCTGGCCATTCCAGCAACCAGTCAACAAAGACGAAGTCCTCGATTACTACGACGTTATCAAGGAGCCGATGGACCTCGCAACTATGGAAGAGAAACACGAGAAGGACTTATATCCCACGCCTGAGGACTTTATCAGAGATGCAAAGTTGATTTTCGACAACTGCCGGAAATACAACAATGAGAGTACGCCGTATGCAAAGGCTGCGACGCGCCTAGAGAGGTATATGTGGCAGCGAATTAGAGACATTCCGGAGTGGTCGGTGAGTACTCTGTGCGCTGTCCATGAATATAAGAGCTTTACTGATTGGCTATTGTAGCATCTGGAAGGCGAGTTGACTGGAAAATAGGGCCTTGGGCCATGGATAACCCTATTACCCACCATGTTCATGATCAGGTTTGGGTTATGGCATTGGCTAATTTTGAGACGGGTAGGTCTCCTTCGTACTTCTTTTTAGCGGCATTGGGTTGGTGTATGGTGTTCGGATGGGACTGTATACCCTTTGTCGTTCTCATGGGTTTTGTTGGATGCTAGGAAGGGATCCATGTTGTGTCAATGATGTTCACGAACTCGTGTGTAATATTGCTGCAGTTCAACGTTTCACTTTCAGCTCTCTAAAAAGTGTTTGCAATACTCCGCTGTTCTTTACTCTTATTGGACGCCAAACTATTGGATACTTTTCAGTAGGGAATCTCGTAGGCTCCTCACCGTCGATTGCCCACTTGCAGAACGCGCAAACTACTCCTTCCGCAACTGGAACATAAGCGGAGCATTGCAAGCGAAGGTGCATGAAGCGGATTTGCTTGGCTGCTTCCTAGTGAAAGGGACGGCAGTTGAAAACAAGCGAGACCGAGATTCGGTCTTAGCCAAGCTATGAATGACCGACACTTACGCGGCTGATCTGTTGGGCTGCTTGGCAAGTCAAGTCCGCGTAGTCGTTAGGTTTAGTGAAAAGTTCCGCTTGCAGTAAACCGAGAAAGATTGACGTGCACAACAAAGTAACCAAAGATTTAGGCAGGTAGTTGAACTTTAAGAAAGTCAAGATTAGATGTACCAATACATAGTTGAACTAAAAGAATTGATTCAGTCGCCGTGCACTGGCGCTGTAGGGTATCGAACGCATCAACAAGCGAATGAGGGCGTGTCCCTTTGGACGCTACACCGTCGGTCTACACCCCTCTACGCGTCAGGGCTGCCACCAAAACTTTTCGTCGAAAACAAGAGACACCACATTACCCTGATCATTCAAACCAGCAAAGGTTCCGAGTCGTTGACAATGCATGCCGAGTCTGGACTCTCACACCACGGTGAATGTCCGCTGGGGACAATTGTCGAGTTGCGTCATGTCCTGGATCTCAGGGAACCAGTGCTCGAATAGTGCCTCTGCGTCTTCGCTCATCTCTTGATCGACGCCTTCGGGCGTGCATTCGTAGCATTCAAAGCGGCCGACGCGACGGTATGTATTATTGATCGATGGCTTAAGCACGAGGCCAACGATCGAAGAGCGGAATGTCATGCTCACGAGCACACATATCAGACTTTCGCCATCTTGCAATGCGTCTTCGCCTCTTAGTGGAATAACATCTGGAGTGAAGTCCGCGAATATGCCGTTCTTGGCCAAGGTGTATGAGGTCTGTGATGACCCAGAGGAAGAGTGGAAAGTGACTTCCGTCGCCATTGCTGCCGTCAACTCTACCGGTTCGCCCATGATCGGACTCCAAGCAGATGCACGTTTTCCCTTGGGCCCAAAAGATGCTCTACAAGCGAGATCCATAGCCGACGCATTGTCGAAGAATATTGGTGATCCTATGACTGATGCCCAAGACCAGCTTGGTACATTGTGCCCTGCCGTAAGCTTCGGACGGCGACACCGTGTGCTGTCGTTGGGATACCAGAGGAGACCTAGGGTGCTGAACGTCCATTGTCCAGCGATGTAGCCTGACTGTAGAGTAGTAGACAATGCTTTTGCAATGCTGGCTATTGCGATTAATCGATCGCTGTCGTACGTGACGTTCCGTGCTGTAAACTCGGTGATAATGTAACTCCAGAGTTGCAGGGCTTCTTCCCGATATCGAGAGAGATCCTGTGAGCCATTCGTGAGGGATGTATTCGCGAGTTGCGATGTCATGCTATCCATTCGGTTATGGGCATTCAGATGCCCGTTCATGCTAGGTCGGCTGCTTGTCTCAGCAATTATCCGTCCGAATTCTTGTTTGATAGAGTCGGTTGTGCGCGAGTCGTATACTTTGTCGTCTATCCGGCCGCACTCGCACTGGTAGCCCTCCCGACATTCCAGTATCATCTCGCTTTTGGTGAAGTGCAGTACTCGAGGTGAGAGTAGGCGCTCTACATAGGGCCATCCTCGCTTCAAAAGTGGTGTATGTACGTTTGCTTCCTCAGAAGTATTGAACGGCAGCTCCCATTCATTCATGTGTGCCCCTTCGTCGAATGGTGCCTTGAAGCTGTAATGACTCGGCTGTTCCCTGACGTTAATTTTGAAAAGCGACCCTTTGTTGTCCGTGGCTTGAATCTTGAATGGCTGAGTCTTTGGTGGAAACAGTGGGTGGCTGCTGCTGTCTGTGGCGGAAGTCGCGGCAATAGTCAGGAAGGCGTTACCGAAGACGTCGTCCATCTTGAGCGACTCTTCCAGCTTCTCTTGGATATCATCTTGAACCAAGCACAAGGAATCGATCCAGAGCCATCGGAAACCAAGCGCGCGTGCCAAAACAACGGCTTCCTGGAATGCCCTGGGTAGCGTTGACCAGGGAATGTTCTTCTTGTGCGATTGCAGTGTTTGCAGAGTCGTTTTCGGTATGCCTTTGGCCAGGCCCCAAACATGACTCAATGCTACATATTCTCCATGCTCATACCTTCGTTCGTCAGGTATGTATTCAGACTCATGGAGTCGCATACTCTTCGAGTCATCGCCCGTCAACAAATCTAGAACTCGCTTTGGTAGCGTGGTAGGTCTACTGCGTCGACATATGGCATGATTTGCTATACAGTTTTCAATCATGCCTCGCGCTGTTGACAAGGCAGCATTTTGCAGTGGGTTGTCTAAGATTTGGCGCCCGCGTCCAATGGCTGAGAATGGAGATTGCCCATCTGCAGATGTTAGTGTCTACCAAACGAACGAAATAGCAGCCATAGGCTTCCAAACATTAGGAGAGCCGCCTGCCACGGCTCATTCAGAATTCAGACGCGTACCTCCATCTGTGAAGAACTCGAGCTTGAGATCTGGGTAGCCTGTGGTGTGCTCATGTTCTTCATCCTGACAGGCATTGTGGTCGCCCAGCTCTTTCCATCGAACCTCGACCGACAGATGGTCCTGGAGTGTTCTTCCTGGTTTCGAGCGGAAGGAACTCGCTATGATCCTGGTGTCCTCCTCTTTCTGGCCGGCAAACCGATCGTGATGCAGCAGGATGCCATTCAGAACCAGAGCGCACGCCCTACACGCGCTAGAACTGGATCGAAGATTTGGAAGGGAGGTGTCTATCCACTGCAACTTCTCTGTCTCCGTCTCTTGCGGACCGTCGAGGGCGTGGAGATGCTTCTGCAGCCCTTTGCACGTGGCACAGACGCTGACCATCGCGCCAGTGGTGGGAGTGAGGATAATGGCGTTGTATTGCGAGCGATAGTGCGCGCCGTGAGGGGTAGCTGGAATTCTGGTGCGGCAGCGGGACCGACTACAGCGGGGCAGCGGCAATGTCGACTTCTTGTACGTCCTGAATCTGACAAGGAACTGTAGGTATCACGACGTGAATTAAGACCCTTTAACGGGATATCACTCCCCAGAGGCGACCGAATAACGCAGCCAGAAACGGCAGCTGATGACAGGCAGCCCGACGATCCAGACCTGCAACGGGCCTATAGCAGCCCGTCAGCTGTCCTCCACTTCGCTACCACGATCGAACAGGTGGAAGCGCCACGCTGCGGTTTTACGCCTGTCCCGCTCTTGTGGAGACGCTGCGTATTGCCTAGTCGTGCCAGTCGTCTGGCGGTGGACGGACAGGAGCGGCGGCGCACAGCAACTATCCAGGCCTTTACAGTACCACGGTCTGCAATGTAGGCAGCGCGTACCCCCCGCCTCGACGTGCCCCTCACTGGGGGGCCCTGATGCTGACGTCGAAGAAGCAGGACGCACGCTGACGACTGTCCAGTGGGCCGCCCGATCTTACGCGCACGAGGGATCGAAGCTTTTGGATGCCCCATCTGCTCATCTCCCGCAGCCTGGGCAAGCTAACCGAGTCACTGGGATAACGTGTACAACAGTTGCTCCCGTCCATTCGCTGACTGAATGCTTTTTCCTGGAACTGTACGTCGACATGAAACAGGATGTTTCTTTAGGCGCTGGAGCGCCGATCACAGCGGAGCCTTGCAGGTCTAGATTGCAAATGATGCCAGCCATGAGGGTATTGCGAGACGAAAATGCTTGCTTTCGGGAATCTGGTGGGGAGCCATGATAAATACGACTTTGTGAAAAAGCCCCAGGGCGTGGACCGCCACAGCAGCGTTCGATTCGCGATTATTCCACCATCTTTCGCTTAACCATACCGACTTTGAAAATCCAATTGTTCGGACGGAAAGTTTCTTACCTGCATGCCTCCAGACGTCCAGTACCAGGGTTCCATCCCCGTGGCCATGTGTCTTGTTTGCTCGTATATGCAATAGTCTGCCATACATCAGCATGTCAGATTTGCTGTCGGCTCCTGTCATCCGGAATAGCGTGCCTGGGCTCTGCCTCAAAGGGGAGCTTAAACTTCCATCTTGACTCCAAACAGCAACGGGTGAGACGATATATGCGCAAAGGTTATCATGAAGGGTTATCGATCTCAAAACGGTAAGCCTAACGCTCAGTACAGCTCGCGCTCACATACGACGGGTCATCGGACCAAGGCGCAGACTCCGTCCTTGAGTCAAATCGACAGACGGTGCCCTGGTTGTCCTTTCCAAGCCTGGAATTACTCACATCATCGTTGGAATTTGGGATTCATGTTCATGTCTGCACGACGTTGTTATTGGTTCAAAGTCGAGTTCAGCAACAATCCTTTTCTTTCTTTCCGAGCGAACCGAGTCAGTATTAATCCTCACCAAATCACACGATTCGTCACCAGTCAGCAAGTGTCGCCGAATACTCTCTTGCATGATGCATAAGCAGATGCAGAACAGGTGCAAAGGCGATTGCATAGGCGAGGAATAGCATTTGGGCACGAGGGTACTTGTGTGTAATTGGACTACCGCTTATGTCATACACATATTTAACAAGTCTTCGAACGCCCTGGAGTACAGTCACCTCGTATAGCCTTGTATACATCTCTTCCACTCACATAACCCTATCAGGGTGATGGCCTCTGGTGGCTTGGACGCATCACACGAGTACATTTGATGGATGCCTATCTAGTCGCCACATGGCTATGCCTTGGCCTTCCAGCAAGGACCTCCCTCTGAAGGGGGTTTCTGCGCTGTGAGCAAACTGCTACACGTGCGCATCGTACTCGAGCAGAAGCAGCCTAGCGTTCGGGCCTATCGATAAGGAACCCTCGACCCCCACATCTTCTCCCAAAACTATCCCGAGTCACGGGCCTGGATGCCATCCACCGCCGGCAACATGGTAGCCGTGATTGACTCTTTGCGCCAGCAAATAGCGTCATGCGAAGCCAAGCTCCAGGACTTGCGGCAACAGCTGGCAGAAGCCGAACACGTGCAACACCAGCAGGAGAAGGTCCTGCGCAAGAAGAAGCCACTAGCGACAGACCCGCTTGACCATGACATGAACTTTGGTATCCCTGATGACTTCCGCTCAGAAGTGTTTGCCGTTCTCGAGCACGAGGCGGAACCGCAAGAACAAGATGATATGGCCCGGCCATGGAAATGGCCACTCGAGAAGAACGAGTACAGGAGATATGGAAGGCAATTGATTATGTCAGAGATTGGATTGCAAGGTGAGTACAGTCTCACAAATCGTTCATTCAAGATTCAGAGAAACCTAACCCAGTGTTATTCAGGCCAACTTCGCCTAAAGAATTCCCGGGTCCTCGTTGTGGGAGTTGGGGGGCTAGGTTGTCCAGCAGCAGCCTATCTAGTTGGAGCAGGAGTGGGCACTGTAGGCTTGGTAGACGACGATGTGGTTGAAGAATCGAATCTTCATCGCCAGATTCTCCATTCGGCTGCCAGAACTGGTATGACGAAGGTTGAAAGTGCGATGGTGGCTTTGAGTTCGTACGTTAACACTCCAACTCGACAGGGAAACCTTACTACTATCAATGTGTGCTAATACCCTCATTAGACTAAATCCGAACGTCAAACTCATACCTCACATATCACGACTCATTCCAGAAACCGCCATCTCTATCTTCAAGAATTACGATCTCGTGCTCGATTGTACTGATACACCTGCATCTCGCTATTTGATATCCGACACATGCGTCCTTCTTGGCAAAATACTTGTCTCGGCGTCAGCACTACGAATCGACGGTCAGTTAATGGTACTCAATAATCCTCCTTTACCACCTGGAGATCCTAAAGGAGGCCCATGTTATCGCTGCGTGTTTCCAAAACCGCCACCTCCGGAGTCAGTTGTATCATGCGGCGACGGCGGAATTTTGGGACCTGTTGTTGGCGTCATGGGCATCCTGCAAGCTTTGGAAGCAATCAAAGTCCTTACCCAAAACCATGTCGGGGCACAACCCACACAAGGAGATCCACCGAGCCTGCTCATATTCTCTGCTTACTCGAATCCTATGTTCCGTTCAATACGATTGCGTTCGCGGAAGCCGAAGTGTGCAGCGTGTTCAGCACAGGCGACTATTACCCCCGAGGCACTGGAGTCCGGAAGTCTGGATTACGCTCAGTTTTGCGGAAGCATCAATCCGATCGATGCGCTTACACCCCAAGAACGTATATCGGCTGAGAGTTACGCAAAGTTACGATCCGGCGTGAACCCTTTCACCGGTACCGTGTCCAACAAAGATAATCACATCCTAGTCGATGTTCGAGAGAGAGTGCAGTTTGAGTTATGCAATATTGACGGCAGTGTCAATGTCCCATTCTCTGCCGTATCCGCCACTCCTAGTCTCAGCCTAAATTTAAGCTTGCCCAGTCCTAGATCGAACGACATGGAGGTGGATGAGAACGACTGGGTCACGCAGCTGCGGCGGTCTGAGAAACCCATCTTTGTCGTCTGTAGGCTAGGCAATGACTCGCAGCTTACAGTCAAAAAGATGAAAGAACTGGGACTTGACTACGGAGGAAAGAGATATATTGGAGACATCAGAGGTGGCCTGAAGGCTTGGCGAAGAAAGGTGGATGCCGAGTTTCCGGAGTATTGAACGATGGTCGTGTCTGGACGATCTTGCTGAGTACAACCTCAGTGACTCGCCAACGGTTCTGGAAATATGAGTCGAGTCGAGCTTGAGTGAAGCCGCGCACGCCATCCTCCTACTTAGCCCTAATGTTCCTTCAACAAGGCATCATAGCATAGTGCGCCTGTGATGAATACAGGTAGAGACAATATTGGTAGGCCGAAGCCGCTCTCAAAGCAATTAGACGTAGACACAGAGACCGGAGGAGGGTATCTCTTGCATAGACTCACTATTATATGCAGAGGTTTACTCTCCCACAACTCAATCATAGCAGGAAAGTTCAAGCCATCTCCACGATTGTGAGCTACAATAACCATGCTCACACTGCCCATGACGCTGGGTTGAACGCACTCTGACATCGAACGCTCGTGCCCACAGCGGTTCAAAATAGCACACTTTGCATTCTAGTGGCGCTTGGAAAAATCTAGCCAGATTTATGTGCCATCGACTTGAGTACGAAAGTCACTGGGATGAGTGAACAGGGTAAAGGCTAAGACCATGGCGCATGATTTGAACGGCACGATGGCGAGAGCATTGGTGTGGATCAGGCGGTGAATGCCTATTGGACGGGCAATTGAGCTTATGCCTTACACATCGATTGCCAGCAGGCTTGGTCAGGCGTGGTACCCAGCTAGGTAAGAAGCAAACCACCGTCTCCATCAGACAATCAAGGATCTCGATATAGCTCAACATACCTCTCAGGTTGATTACCCCACGCCTGTTCAGGTACGACTTATGTATGGGGCGAGAACCGCATCTGCATCTACATCAGCATCGGCTACATTTTGCTTATGCTGACTATAACGACACCTATAAAATCCAACGCAAGCGAGATGTGCACCTTGATGTTGGATCCGCAGCTCGTATTCACTGGCTTTTGGCTAGCGCCATCCCACGTTAGGTTCGGCCCGCTGCATTAAGACAACGGAGTCTTAACACGGGTCGCGCCCGTCACCTCTAAGCGAAGTGGCGACCTCAACGAGTGTTTCTCGAAGATGTGGACAGCGGTCGAGTGATAGGTGCGCTCCTTTTTGAACGTCGCAAATCGATACTTTGTCAAGGTATCTATTGGTAGATGGGGAGAAGTATTGATATAAGGACCTCGAGCGGTTAGTTAGTCCTTCACGAAAGCCACCGAGGACCTTGCAATCACTACACTTTGCTGATTTATACCGCCCATTACCTTTCCCCTTCTTTAGCGCTCTCGTATCTAGATCTTCACTATGGACACTGGTCGGCGAGAAACTGCATAATTACGGCATGATGGACCGACCTTCCCTGAAGACCTCAACAACTTCACGAAGTTGGTGGCTTATCCGTACAATGCTGAGGCCCATTAAGTACGAGCACGAGAACCGGCCTGTTCAGTCACACCGTGGGTTTATGAGTGAAGTTGGGATAGCGTAGAGCGTGCTCCCGGGTAAAACGAACAACCGGTAAGACGACAAGAGAGACTTGTGAAGTATGCTAGCGTGATTGGTCAACTGTTCTTCTGTGAGATCTGTGCTTGAGGACTTTGGCTTGAATCCAACATCAGCAACACTCTCAGTGCGAGCACACATGTCACTGCGTGGACGTACCATGATCACGTCGACGTCGTATTCTCAAGAGCCTTCAATAGGACATCATAGGGGGGGAACGATGACCATCAGCAAGACGAAGTATTTAAGTCAAGAAGTAGCACTTCTGAAATTCTCCCTACAACATTAAACCATCTTCACCATCATCAACCATTCAACAGTCAATATCATGGCTCTAAGCATGCGCTCTTCTGCTCTGATTCTCTCCTTTGCTCTTTCTGTACTCGGTCATTCCCATGTCGACGAAATTTGGGCTCCCAACCCTTCTGTTCACTATCAGGGATGGAACCCTAACTTCTTCGACTCTGTTCCGTATCCCAACGACACCCCCGGTTGGGTCAGTAAACCATCCTTGCCCTCGCTCTAACGACGTCCGACCAGCTGACCAATGACAGTACACGGAAAACCGCGGCGGCAACCCCCTCTATCCAAGTGATGCAAACCAATACCAAATTATCTGTTCCCGAGCCTCTTCCCCCGCCAACATCAGCGCTCCCATTGCTCCAGGCGAAACTGTTCGCGTGAAGTGGTGGAATCCTGGGCCATGGCCCCCTTCGCATAAGGGACCCGTGATCGATTACCTTGCGCCTTGCAACGGACCATGCAGCAGCGTTGATCCAACGACGCTAAAGTTTGTTAAGATTGCAGAATTGGGCTGGATTGACAATAGTCGTGATGAGGGTTTTTGGGCCGCCGATGCGCTCATTGATGATGATAGCAGCTGTACGTAAGATTCAAATACGAAACACATGTCTGAGATATCCGTCTGGCTCAATAACAACAATTATAGGGAACATCAAGGTCCCCGATGGACTCAAAGCTGGCGAATACGTTCTCCGCACTGAAATAATTGCGCTCCATCTTGCCCATCTGGCTACACCTGGCCCTTATTCTCCCTACGGTGCTGAGCTGTACCCAAATTGCGTCAACCTGAAAGTCACGGGTAGTGGAACGAAAGAAATCACTGGTGGCGTGGATGCTAGGACACTGTATGATGGGACGGAGCCAGGTTTGGACTACAAGACTCTGCACGAGACTAATGAGCATGGAGACTATGTTATTCCCGGACCGGCTGTGTGGAGCGGTGCAACGAAGAGGATGGTGTTTCGGGCTTAGTAAGATGACGAGGATTTGGTTGTTTGTTGAGGCTATCTGCAGACCGTTTGTTGGACGAATGAGGCTATGCGGATATCTGTTCCCGATGAGAGATTTTGGGTCCAGGTTATCGCTGAGTAGATTCCTTAAATAGTTGTCAGAGTCGCGATATCATTGTGTCTGTCACAATCTCTTATTAAATCACACATCTCACACGCCTCAGCGAGCGCCGTGCGGTCATGTGCTGGGTAATTCTTGTTTCCAGCAATGGCTGCATGAAACGTCTACAGACTATTCCGCGTGCCCATAGCGTCGTGCCTTGGTGATCTACAACATAAATGGTTGTCAATGCCATGATATAAAGGGCGACATAGCATAGCCATATCCTCTTCCAGATATTCTTCAAAAGCTGCCAGTAAGTAAATCAAAAGAAAAGCGCCTTCATAGTCTTACGGCGAGGCATTATCGGGAGCTCCGAGAGGATACGCATCGAGACAGTGAAAAGATGACGTTGCTTTCGAGCGTGTTACTAACAAGTGTTTCTGGGGATGAGGATCCATTCTATAGGCGTTTGCGAGCTGACTATGATGGCATCGTTGAGCAATTTCGTAGCGCGCTCTTACAGTCAGTTAAAGTATAGCTACAAGGCAAACGAAGCATAGGTTCTAGGTGCCTTACTAGATGAGTTCATAATTGAGGCAAGGCAGTCTTCGCTCTCTGAAAGCCGATGTCTCATACAACCGATTTACCAAAGCCTTTTCTTTATATTCTCCAATTGTTCAGTAGTAGCGACCTTATAGTGAGATTTTAGTCAAATCTCCCGAAAGGAAAGTAGATCCATGGTTGACTAGCTCATAAACCTCAATTTTTCGAGCAATGATAACAAGAATAGAAGATAAGGTACCATAGTTAAAGAACGTAAGAATGCTGTTTATTTTCTATATACCACATATAATCCTATCATGAATGTATTTAAGTGACCAATTTCTGCACCATCCCATTAGGCTCTACAACGTACACTAATCGAAACACATATACTTCCCAAGACTGCATCATGGGTACTTACCTCTCTGCCCTCGTCGACGGTAACGAGCAATCCGCTCGTTGCAGCAGCCGTGAAACACCATTCAACGAGGGCGATAGGACGGTCGTTTCCGCTAACGGCGATAATAACGCGAAGACTTCCATGCAGCATAAAGATGTAATCACCCACGACCAGGGAAGTATCACGGAGCTATCCACGCCATACCAAGACAGTTCAACTGCCTGTTGCCTGTACCGCGCAAGACGTCATGACATTCGGCGGTCTGGCGCAGATCTTGAGGCTGAACGCGTGCGGGCGCAGCTCCGCAGCGCATGGGATGAAGAGAATGCAGTAGCGCACAGCAATGCAGATGAAGACAAAGATGAGGAAGGTGCTGCTGGAACCGAACGGAATGGTCAACATCATAATCATGACGATCATGCGGAGGTGTGGTGGGATGAAGTTTGGGACTGTGGCGGCATACCGAGTCAATGGGTCGACATTTTGGAGGAGATTGGCTGGATCTGTCTCGACGGATCGGACTGCGAGTGCGATGCTGAGCACAATATTGATATCCGCTGGGAATAATGTGAAGGCGTTTAGGTGCGAGTATCCACCCAAACGGAAAGGTTGGAGTACAATGGGTCGTGCGCGCGATGGTCTTGTGGACTGTTTGTGGGTCTGGTGAATAAAGCATGGAATATTTAATGCTGTCTAGACGTGTAAGAGCGAAACGTTAATTAGGAGAATTTTTATGCCTTAGATCGCACGTGGCATCCTACCGCTAGACAAATGCGTAATTGTCACATAAATGCTAACGCAAGGAAGGAGGAGCCGATGCATACAAACGTGCTACTTCGTAGCGGAGGTTACTTGTGATTGAACATATTTATGATGTCATTTTACCAACCTTTTTCCCAATATCTGTGACGTGGCGATAGTATGTCGCCTGGCTTCTTTCCTCACACCTATTCGCGATGCTGTGAGACGTTATCATGGGCGAGATAACAGAAAAAGCTATCGCATTAGCCATTGAGCTATCGAATGCCTGAGACCGCATGTTTGCGAAACGGTGGTCGCCAAGCTTGGTGACCAATATATCTCCACTTTAAGAGACATCTGTAGAGTCTTTTCCGGTGCTTCACTTCCTGGCTCTCCCAAGGGTACGTGACATGTATATAAGCCAGTACACCGAAGTCAAGGTTGTGGGTAGTTAAAGGTGAAAGACGATGGAAGAGGCCATCATCGTTGAAGTGTATGTCATGTGCTGCGGGATATAATTTCAGTGGCTTTCGCTCCTGCGATGCGTTTGCGCCGGCGTAGGCACTTCAAGCGTAGCCCGACGCGTCGGCTTTCGGGTCGGACTGGTCTCTGGTCGCGGTGACCCTTGTGATGCTTGTGGAGTTGGACTGCCTTCAACACCGGATGTAGAAGCAACGCTTGCGGCGTATGTACTGCCTGCCCTGGAGTTCTCCTGACGAAGCCGACTGTATTGTGTGCTAATTCGCTCAAGTGCTGGATTGCGCAGGACCTCGCCTGGGACCTCCGGAAACCGATGGGCCTTCTCATCGTTGTAACCCGAGACATCAAGTTTATCATGTGCAGCATTCCCCATTTTATTTGCAGCCGACGTGAACCATTTGCGTACCTTGTTCCTACCACCCGTAGGCTCGCTATGGCAACTCTGTATATCATCGCCTTGATCCTGTTCAAGGTCCGGTTCAGTGATCGTAGGAATGAGCCCAATATCATGCGGAGATGGAGAACGTATACCCAAACCGCTTGGCGAATGTTCGAGCATTGATGGCCGACTCGGACTTAGATTCCCCTCGTTGCTACGGCTGCGATATGATGACCTGGAGTTCCTATACTGTGTCCTCGAGTCCAGCGTAAGATCCTCTCCACCCGCCCAGAGCAGATACAGGGAGCCCATCGCCGCTAAGCACGTCCCAGCCAGTGGGCTCCATTGGCCTAAGTGGATTATTAGTAATCGTGATATGTTGTTGTTTCATTTGCTTACCGATTGAACCCATAGGCTCGGTGTCGTAATTGACCTGGGGACTGAAGAAGTTGGCTTCACCGATGCCAATGATAGTGAGTATGACCCCACCGAACAGAGGGATTTCGATCACACTCAAGAATAACCTGACGACTTTGTTGATGCCTTTCATTTCACCGACCGTGATATTGGCCCCTTCGATCCTTTCGTCTAGCCTTTCGCTTTCACGTCGTCTTTTCCAGTTGATTTCGAGAATCTTGTCCCAAGTGAAGATCAAGCTCAGAATTGCAGGTATACAAAAGCCCGCAGAGAGTAGCATCAATGCATTAAAAGTTAAAATCTTTGGCACAGGGATGACATTGACATTTGCAGCCGCCCCACCTCGTAGGGGTGAGAAAGGTCCGAGATCCTCGGAGCATATAAGACCACAGGAAGCGTTTCCGCCATAGGGAAAGGTGGCTGCGGAATGAATTGGATGTCCGAAGTCATCCCTCGAGCATTCTGTTGGCGTCACTCGATAAAATTCTACACACAGAGCCACAAGGCCGCAAAGTATCAAAATGGTCCATAGGAAGATGATGTTTCGGCCTATAAGATATTAGCTAAGAATAAAAAAACTCATTAGTTAAACTAGGACTTGCCTGGATCGTAGAAATATGTACGAGACAGCCGAACCGTCAGCGGCGCGGCTAGTATACCAATCGAGCATAATTGAAAAGCTCCATACAGATCCATATCTACGACACCTGGAATGTGGTTGTTAAAATGCTGCTCCTAGATGTCTTGGGGGTCATGAGAATCTGACCATTAACATGCTCGAACGCCAGCACGAGGCCATGGAGGGCCGAGATGGCTGGGAGTACCAATGCCGCTGCCAAGCACGCATTCCGCAGCCATTCTGCTTTCCGGAAAGTCACACATGCGGCGACGAGGACGTAGTAGAGGATCTAGTGTCATTTGTGAGCCTTCTGATAGGCCAATGTGCTATACAGCTGTGTAGAGGAGAACTAACACGAGATGAAACCCCATAGTTGGACGACAAGGGGAACGCACAAACGACCTGGAGCGCAGGCGATGACGTCGTGTTCGCATTACTACGCGTGGGGTAGTTAGACGCCGCTAGAGCAGCCAGCATATCTACGCGGTACGTTGGAGGAAACCTGGGTTGTCGAATTTAACAACCATCGCCTCTGGTGGGTGGGCAGAAGCAAAGGAGACGGGAGATTTTGATGCGGCTCGAGATGAGTGAGGCGTCCACATTGATTGCCAGTGATCATCCAGTGATCAAGCCTCGCTTCTCCGGTGAGTTTGCCTCGCCATCGTTGCGGGCAGCGGGGAGGCTGAGCCTTGCCGGATGACTTTCGTGCCATCGGACCTTGCCCGATGAAGGAGGCCTAACCTTCGATTTGCGGCAGAAGCTGATTTTAGCGTCGTGGCCCCAGCTTGGCGCCGCTTGTTCAACACCATCTTTCAGCAAATCTCGCCGCACATTGTCCAAGAGCCTCACTTGTCTGCCATGGCTGTGGTGCGCGTCAGCTCGTGCACGCCGTCTCTTCAGCAGAAGTCGTGACTTATGCTACAACAACCCAACACTGGACTCTGAGCGCCCCATCCTTGATTCGGCTGTAAAGACACCGCTCTGCTGAGGTGAGCCTGCAGAGGAAATAGCCAAATGTAAAAAGATCCACCAATTGCACACAGTTTGTCCATCTAATGGAGAGCAGTTTCTTATGAAGAGCTTTTTCCGCTCATAAGTCAAGACGACTACGAAATGTTGTCGCAACGTGCCAGCAGCCCCGAGGCTCAGGATCTTAGTACAGACAAGATCAGGGAATGGCGGTCGATAGTCACTCTGATTGTCTTCTTCCTGACGAGTAAGGTCCTGTCCACGTTCTACCATCCCAGATATGGACACTGATATCTCGCGTTTCTACAGATATTAACGTTCTTTTCCCATATCACATACATATCTACGTCCCCCGCGTGCTGTGGACTGCGTTTCTCAATGTCCTCAGTGCATTGCGCGTTATCAACCCACCACACCATCCCACTGGGGTAGGAAAGGGTAAACCTGGGGCATTCGTGCTGTTTAAATTCCCCATGAACTTTTTCACAGCACCCTTGGTGGCCGACTTATTTCTGCTTGCTATTTTGGCCATCGGCAAGAACGAGGTGCATGATGGCACTATTGGAGCGCATAATATTGTACCATACGACATTATGTTGTTCTTTCTTTCCCTAGCATACATTGCCATCTCGCTCGATGCTTCTGGGCTCATCAGATGGCTTGCATTCAAAGTCTTGCAAAGAGGGGGGAAAGTCGGCCACCGGCTCTTCTTCTATCTCTACGCCTTCTTCTTCGGCCTTACGACCTTCATCGGAAACGACCCAATCATTCTTTCGGGTACCGCCTTCCTCTCCTACATGACCCGCGTTTCGAGCAACATCAAGCATCCGCGGGCTTGGATCTATACGCAATTCTCCGTGGCAAATATTGCCTCTGCCATTCTAGTCTCTTCGAATCCAACCAACCTAGTCTTAGCAGGGGCCTTTAAGATAACCTTCATCAAATATACGGCCAATATCATCGTACCCGTGGTTGTCACCGGAATCGTCTTGTTTCCTTTCTTACTCTACATCATTTTTCACGACGAATCCCTCATTCCATCATCTATCAAAATGGAGGACCTTCCGGATGAACTCAAGAACAAAAAGCCCATTAATCCGAACATTCCATACGCCAAAGGCGACCTGGACGCGAGTGAGGACGACTCCAACAGCGATGACGAGCGAGAAAAGCAGCTATCACTGGAGGAGATTTTGAACCCCTTCCTGGACAAGAAAGGTGCAATGTTCGGTGCAGTCCTTATGGCAGTCACCCTGATAACGGTCCTGGCTCTTAACGCTGTTTCTCAGGGCACGCACGAGCGCCCAGTTTACTGGGTCACATTGCCCGCAGCTTTCGTCATGTTCTGCTTCGATCTTGCCATGGGATGGCTCAACAGGGAAGAGACGCGGAAGATAGCCCACGAGGGTCGACGGAGAATGGTAAATGCACAGACCGAACGAGCAGAGGCGAGAAGGAGGTCCATAGTGCAAGAGGACTCAGATATGATTGCTTCTTGTGGGTCAAACGTATCTATCGACGTACCAAACGTGGGGTCAGAATCTCACACGACCACGACACGCAGTGGAAAACGTGGAGAAAAGGACCAGGAACTGATGGAAAAGGAACAAGCGTCGCTTGAGCCGGAAAAACTTGAGGCAAACTCAGTGCAAAAGCGGACAACGTTGGCATCACTCGCTGCGGATGCGCACAGATGGGCCCAGGAGACGTTTCCTACCACTATGACTGTGTTCCATCATTTGCCGCTGGCGCTAGTACCGTTCGCCTTCTGTATGTTTGTGCTAGTACAGGCCCTGGTCACGAAAGGCTGGGTTCCGGTTTTCGCATACGGGTGGGACCACTGGGTTGAGAAAACCGGCACGGTTGGTGCCATTGGCGGAATGGGGTTCGTTTCTGTCATCCTCTGCAATGTAAGTTGGTTCGTAAATGTGATCGGGGTCACGGTCGCTAATCAGTTACTCGCCTATAGTTCGCAGGCACAAATATCGGAACCACCATTCTCTTGTCCAGGGTCATCCAAGCATGGCAGGAAATCCACCGCCAAAATGAAATTCCCATTTCTAACAGGACTTTCTGGGGGACGGTGTATAGCATGGCTATCGGAGTCAACTATGGAGCCTTTAGTCTCGCCTTCAGTGCATCGCTAGCCGGTTTGCTTTGGCGTGATATCTTATCGCGAAAGCATATACGTGTAGGTGGTCTCGAGTTTGCACGCGTTAATCTGCCAATCATCGCTATCACAATGGTAGTCGGTCTTACTGTCCTGACGGGGCAAATCTACATCATACGGGATACCTCGGCATATAATTCAGTATGATCCGTCTAGGGGTTGCCACCAGTAGGAAGGCACGATGGAGTGAGGAGCCAAAGACCTCCATTTACAATATAATGCGGATGACCGGCACGAAGATGCAGTCACGTATCGCGACTGATGACCAGTCGGAGCGCCTAATATCGCTGTCGACAGCCAATTGCACGTATCGTACGTGCCTTTGGACAAGCTACCCCGGCCTAGGGACATTGCGGTGTCGGGGGCTAAGGAACGGACAACGATCAGTCGTACATTATCCAGCACTCGTGTTGACAGGAGAGTTGCAAAAGGACAACAAAGACCCAGCTTGCCACGAACATATCAGTTCATGTAGAGAAGGTGGACGACGCGCCAATGTCGCCTGCTAGCCACGGAAGCTCTTAGTCTCGAGCGTCCAATCAACTTATTCAATCATCATTCGACGCAGGCACCCTTTCAAAGAAGCTCTTAGTATATCATTATTACGAGTTACGACTGAACATTCAGCCTGCATCGTGATACGAGGACAGTACACTCTCGCTGCTTTGTAGCCGCCTACCAAGGTGTATGCCCGACCGAACAATAAATCCTAGCAAGTCAACATTGCTTGATCATTGCAGTAACCAGTAATCCAACGACCTGCCCGCTTAACCAATCATTTCTCGAACCCTGTTATGTGCTCCCTTCGAATTCGCAGGCGTAACCTCGCTTCCGAGCTGCCGAAATGGACGGGCTGATACTCTCTCTGATGAGGATGGTAGGACTAGTGCCAACTGCACGGTGGTGAGGTTCCGGATCGCGGCGCAAGGACAGGGAAGGTCCGCTTGTGTAGCTTTGTTAGTTCCGAGTAACCAATTCCGAGCTCTTTCGATCGTCAACATTCTTGTGCTCCTAATCCTTAAACCTTACGGCGTCACGACGACAGTCGCGCTTACGCAATCTAGTACTCCCAACGAAGTCACGGGTATGGCCCCACTCCCTGGGTGACAGTTCCGTCGCCAACACATTCATTTCTTTAACAGAACTTGTTCTCGTTTCCTTGTGCGTAACATTTCGGACGGGCAGGAAGGGCATGGAGCGGACTGTAGAGATCGAGCCATGAGGGGCAGTTTCTAGTTTCGTTAGTCGAAGTCTTATTCGCTACGCAGAGATGTCTCAATACTCACCCAATGTTCCTCACTCGTCGTGTATTGTCTGCTGCGTGGTTCCTTTGTTGATCCACCTAAGCCTTCTAGTGTTGTTGATATATGTTGGTACGTCGAATCCTAGCGATTGCGGTCTCGAGGTATCTGTGTGACGAGGCCTTGCTCGCAACTGATGGTTCCTTGTACTGAGCCTAAACTTGAGCTCGAGCGTGTTCAGTAGTATGCGTAACCCTGTTGCCTGCCTACATCCATGCTAGCGATCTCGGTTCGATGTTTGGACTGTACTAGCAGGCGGACAGGCCTTCCTTGCGATGGTTCGCCGGTTCTTGGTGACAACTTCCACTTCTACCATACGGAAGCCTGACTGCCTTTATTACCGAATGCGGTTCCGAGCAGCAGGTCCACGGGACATTGTAGCCAACAGGGCCATTCCGAGGCTCAAAGTCGATCATGGCGGCTACATGTCGTATGTTGCAGACAGAGTTGTGTAGGCGGCTACACTATCGCTTCATTTAACAAGGTGGTGAGTCGCTAGTACTACGCGGCGTAGACATGGCGAGTAATGTTAGACGAGATAGGCCAGGATATGACCACTCAAAGTCTTCCAGGAGCGCCCTTGTGAGTACAGGCGGTCAAGGTCGACTGTTCTTGATCCTCCCTAAGCACTTGCGGAAGTAGCAACAAGAGAGTCCTAATCGCGGGGTTAGGTGTTCAACCATACAGTGAGCTCAGAAAATGGTCGCGCTCGCGCTGATACGAGTGCTCAACCTTGCTGTGTGTGATCGGAAGCCATCGGTGCAGGAGACTCGACACAGGCTATGATGCGACTTTAGAGTCCTTGCCAGGGTTTGGCGAGCTGCCTTGTCTAGTGGAAGCAGACGTTGTTATTTGAAGAAGATGAGAAACAGACATATGCCTCTCAGCAAAACCTTAAGAGCGCCCACAAGTGAAGTGAGCAGTCAAAGAGTCTTGGTTCTTTATCCTCCCTAAGCACTTGCCGAAGTGCAACAAGAGAGTCCTAATTGCACCAGTAACACCTCGAAAGGGACCGGTGATTAGACTTTTGATCAGACAGGGAGCTCAGAAGATGTTCGGTGTGGTCAACGTTGCTATGTGTGATGGGGAGCAACAGGTTGTGGGAGCGACGGTATGTTTTTATTTTGTGCGCCAAGCTCCTCGGGTGCCGGTTTTCCGGGCGGCAACGAGGTGCCAGCGAGGTTCTAATGCATTCACCGCCGAGGAGCTTTTTCACGGTGAAGCGGCATGGCTGATGTGTTGCGTGGTGGCGAGTGAAGCGGCACTCTCCATAGTTCGATTCACCTTGTAACAACGTTCGGAACTTCTTCCCCAAGTTCTATCTGATAGCAGCCCTAGCTTCATTTGGTAGCAATACCCAGCTCCTAATCCTTGTGTCTTTGTCGCGGAGAAAAGAAGTTTACACATTGCAGCTGTAATTTGTTGCCTCGTATTAATTCACCGTTCGGAAGCTCTAGCAGAGACCTCGCCTAGCTTACCAAAGGAATCTCTCAGAACGGCGAGTACGGTTAATCTTTAAGCTGAGAGAGTTGCGAGCACGCTAGTATGCATCCTTGGTCTAGTCTTACAGCTCTGGTACCCCATCTCGATACACCTAGATGTTCGCCTGTCGAGTATGTGCTTCCTGTGGGTTCTCTTAGATGTTGTGGCGGAATCTCTAGAGACTGCACCTACATCTCCCACTTGTTTAAGAGAACTCAGCAGTTGCTAGTAGATATAAACTCTTGAATATGTGTCCGGATGAAAGAGCTCTCACCCCCAAACCACTCCGAAAATGTCTCTCCGGCTGATCACGTAGAACGTTAGTGTATATCGCATACGGGTGCAGATTTTACAAGAGCATATACAGTCTAACGTATTTCGCATTGCAAAATTCTTTCTACTCTTTAGTATGTGTCGGTCCTAATAAGCGGTTCTCAAAGTAAAGGCTGTCTAGCAGATAGCTATGTTGTGTCGCAATTACCCTTGCAATGTCCTTTGCGAGGGTTCGCGCCGAGTCCGCGCCATTGGCGGCAGGGTAACCTGTGTTGCGGATCGGGCTTGAGGCGTCACCAGCTCGAACGTAGCCCGCTTGCTGGTACTATGTCGGACCTCTGGCTTGGTGGTTCTTCACAATGAAATACCACCGGAACCATAATGGTTACAGTGGCCATGTTGCTCTGGGTGATTCAGATGTGTACAGGGCGGATTAGGCTCAAGAAGAAGGTGTAGAATTAAAGCGACAATATAGAGGACGGAGGAGAGGGAGTGGCGGAAGAACTGATAACTTATTTTGCTTCCTAAGAAGGGGGGAGGCATTGCTGAGTTATCGTATTGAGAATTCCAGATACAGTCTCTGTCGCCTTTGTCATCTTCGAGGAGAGTATAGTCAGAAGGAATTTGGTAGTCGAATCAGCGATCCTAGTTGGGTCGCCGGCATAGTTCGTTTAAAAGAATATATCTGTTAGCCATATTTCTGCAAACTCATTTTGAGGTACTGGATGCGTAATTTCTCTCAAAGACTAAATCCCGCTGCTATCTGTCAGAATTGACTCACCTCACCTGTGACGCCTCGGTTCAGTTCTCGACCCCTGGATCCAGGGCAGTTTGCTAGCCACGGGTGGTTCGGATTGGCGCCGGATAGTCCCGTTAAGTTATCCATAACTTCACCGTCCTTCCGCCTCCAACCTTGCCCTATCACTTCGAAAAGAAGAATTACTTGCCGATAAGCGCACGCGTTCCTATCATGTGCAATAGACAAGTAGAAACGAGATTGGTACTCCTTTAAAATACCCCACATGTAATTTCATCTGCGATGACTGGTCCCGCTTGATGTTGTCCTGTGCCAGAGACAGCCAACGTAGCGCCACAACTAGACCCACCCTGAATTAGCATCCGGAAGACGCGGCAAGGATGCATGCCCAAAGAGACATCGCATCTTGCGTCTGCAATCACGACGCTTGAGTATATTACCTATCATCATCGGTTCTCTTCCTAATGGCATTTCAGTTGCAACTGAAATACTCCAAGGTCTCTCCGATTGAAGGGAAACTCAAATCGGAACCAAGTCTTCCTGGTTGTGATCGTTTCAGCCCAATGCATGCACCTCAGTCATGCGCCTCATCTTCCAAGACAATAGTGTACGCGTACTGCAGGCAACGTGCAGGCAATATTACAGTGGCTTGCCAAAGTCCCCTATGTGACACCTCAACGCACAAAATGCCACAACGAAGTGGATAAGCTGCCACACTTGTGGCGCTCTGTGGTCATAGCTGTGATCAGCAAGCAGAACACACCTTGACTTCTCAACGTAGTGCTGATGAGAAAAACATCGCATTCGTCGCCTGGTTCGTGCATACAGGATGGAGTCAAGTCTCACCATGCCTAGGTTAACATCCGCTTTGCCGTTTGCCGAAGTGACAAGCCAGTGCGGATTCAAACCTTTTGATCAACCCACCCCAACTTAAATTGCCTCGAGCCACTTTCTGCCACACCAAACCTCTGCCACATCTCCTGCCACAGCAGCGTCTCTGCCACAACCTTCATACACTAAAAGCATCACCAGCCACGTCGAGCATCTCTAATTCAACGTCAACTCATCGCAAGACTTGAACCGAGTTCGCAACGAAAAGCAAAATGTCGTACCCCCAGGGCCAACAACAGGGTTACTACGGTCCGCCGCCGCAGGGAGGACAATATGGGCAATACCCGCCGCCTCAACAGCAAGTCAGTCAAATCAAACTAGTGAAATGCCAGTGAATTGGCAAGACGGGGAATATGCTAGCTGACTTACTATCCAGATGTACTATGCTCCAGGTCCACCACCGCCCCCTCCACAGGAGGAGAAGAAGGACAGGGGATGTTTGGCTGCGTGGTGAGTCTCTCAATGTTAGCAGCAAAAGACGTGAGTAAAATACTGACGCGTGAATAGTCTTGCGACGCTGTGTTGCTGCTGGCTTTGCGGTGAAACTTGCGAATGCTGCCTAGACTGCCTCGACTGCTGTTGCTAAACGAAAGATGACGCAAGCAGAACGGTCAGGGTGTCAGTCGCTCGCTATACCTCCTTATGTTCAAATCGAAAGATATCCATTTCCTCGAAGTTGCGGCGAAACCGCGTTAGGTAGTATAGCTAATGATGCTCCGAATCGACTGATCCAAGGAGTCAATAATCACATTTCATTTTGAACGAAACGATAGAATCCCAAGTTGGCTGAGTAAACGACCATCCTTCGCTACGCTATGCTGACAATAACAATATGAGCAAATCTCATCGAAAATCGGTCGTTACCGTCCCATCCACGATGCGCACCTACAGAGATCGCCATAATCCGAACAGCGAATGAACGGGAAGCGAAGGAGCAGCTGAGGGCACACTGGGATACGACTGCTAGTCTCAGTCATCGTAATTCTCCTCAATCTCTTCCCGATACGCTTCCTGAGCCTCGATGAGCTCTTGGCGCTTCTCCTCCATCGACTCACGGTCACTACTTGAGATTGAAGAACCATCCGCATCATGCGTGGGAACTGGGGGAGGAGGCGCGAAAGCCGCATCACCGTACGGGTCTGCAGCAGGCGCTGGTGCTGGAGCATATCCGGGTGTGACCGCAGGAGCAGCAGCCGCAGGAGCGGCAGCATAAGACGAAGTGTGCTTCTCATCGTCCGAATTCTCGGCTGTTGTGGATCAGCTGCTGTTACAAAGGCAAATTGCTGAAGCGACATACTGAGTTCGTGGCCGATCCAAGCACCAGCAGCGACACCACCTATACCTGCAGCAGCAAGCATCGCGGTCGAGTGGCCTTTGTCCTTCTTCTTCTCCTTCTCATTAGTAGCATGTCCGGACGGAGTGTAATCGTGCCCCTGGTGCCCATGGGTGTTGCCGAAGAGCGCACGTTCATCATGGCCTCCTGGCGCCTGATAGGGAGCGCCTGAAGGAGGTGGGGCGTACGGGCCAGGAGGCAAATGTGCAGGAGGGTCCCACTGCGAGCGTCCTGTGGCTTGCTCAATATAGAACCACCGCTGACTATTTTGGTCCCATTCTGTCCAGCGGTTAGTATATGTCGCCAATTTGCTCCTTTATGTTTCTGATCAGTCAACGTACGATGAGTCCAGCCCGGTGGAAGGGGCGGAGGCGCCCCGAAAGGTGCAGGGGGTCCAACCGGTGTACCTGTTCCTTGACCGTATGGTTGCTGCTGAGGGTATCCCTGAGCAGGATAACCCTGAGGGGCACCCTGAGAAGGGTAGCCTTGGCCCTGTGGTGGATATTGCTGCTGTTGCGGTGGATAGCCACCCTGGCTAGATCCGCCGTAGTAATCGTTGGCTGCTGAGCGCTCCCCATGGCCAGCATCGCCAGCTGGCGCAGCACCAGAAGAACTTCCATGTGAGTCTTGCTGCGTGTCAGGAGATGATGTGGACGGTCAATAGATGAGAGTCTGTACATACCAGTTTGTGGCTTTGGTTTGTCGTCGTCGTCCAATAACTCCTTCATCTTCTTCTTGAGAAAATCCATTGTTACAAACTACTCACTAGGTGACAGGAGACTGAGTGGCTTTGGTCAAAAGGCAGGTAATATTGGGAGAATACGAAGCTTGAGCAGCCGCCGTCGTCAGTGGGTGTATGAGGGGTTTAAAAAGGAATTCATGCGGGCACTGTCGCGGGGCAGTTTTAGGGCAGCCTCGGGGCATGCAACCCGGGACCGCTTCAGCAGATTGCTCAAGCTGTACATGCTTGGCGGAATGCAGACTGGACATCCCATCGAGTGGAGGGGCAGGCGGAAGCAGGCCACTCCAATGGCGAGCGTATTGGAAAAAAGTGGGGTCCTGCGAGGGTCTGATGCTTCTGGGATTAGCAGGAGATATGAGCAGTGGATTAGTGATGCTTGGCGGGTAGGACAATTGGTGTCCCACAGTATGCGGGTTCAGTATTGATCGTTCTGTATGCATTTTCTACCTCAATTTCGTACCTGGACGAGGGAGACGCAGCGGCAGGCAGAGAAGCCCATTGTAACCAGACACTTCTGGGTACTCAGGCGATCCATATGGGCCCACTTGCGGACAGGGCTGTTTCGTAAGTTTGATGGCATGACCCTTGTGTACGGTATGGTATTCCTACATGTGAGGCTTAGCAACAGGGTGCGCCATTTAATGCTCAGCCACACCCCTCGCATCCCGCTGGCTAAACTGCTAGCAAACCGAGCCGATACACAGGAGGTAGCACGTATACTGCGCACTTTATCAATGCTGAAGAATGAGGACATGGAGTGCAACTTGTCGACATTTCTCGAGGTTTCCAACAGCGCGTTGAGATTCTGGACAAGCATATACCGACGTAGAGAAGGCCGCAAGCGAGATTGTTCGGAGGTGAATTAGAAGGACGTCAGTGGGAAGCAGCCGAAGCACTAGGGAAGCCTTAGTTGCAGCAGACGATCTGCGCAAAGACGCATGCGGTGTGGTGTGGTGAAATGGTGGAATCGAGGAATTGTGGAATTGACTGCTCGTAACATGACACACAACTGGCCCACAACGGAAGCGACGGCGCGGGACGGAGCGAAGCCGTCACGTGTGAACCATAGACACTCACATCGTTGAACACTAGCCCCTGGTAGACGACAAAGGCGAAACTGGAAAGTCTACAAACACTCTGCGATTACATGAAAACACGCGCAGGCCGTGTTAGAGACGTGTGTTGCGAAACGAAATGCCGGCTGTGGGTCTAGAGCTCATGACCAGTGTGCAATAAGATAGAAGCTGTAACGCACGAGAAGAGGAGGGAGATAGGAAGGGAATTTTGAAACAGAAAGAGGTTGACATGGAAGTCTAAGGATTCGACATGTACTGGATCCTTGTTCCTGTACTTGTGCAGGATGGCTAATGAGGATAAAAGTAAGACACTCCGCGCTGTCGAATCGAAGTTTCAAAGGACGATGCGTTCTGGTACGTTGGCCTGCGCCATGGCATGAGCGAGACGATGTTGCAGTTTGAGGAGATACTTGGACGCGGTGAGCATGTCACCGGAGATTGAAACGCGCAAGTCGTGGTCGTGGTCGTCGGTGTCTCTGCATTGACTGCTTGCGGATAGGCAACACGACACGGCGAGTCCAGAGGGGACTGACGTGACTGACATCAAAGGGAAAGGGCAGCGCGCACAGGCACAGGCACCGGCAGGCACGTTCTAGCCGCTCGACTAAAAATGGCTGACGTCACCAATCACGACATGCACGCTACAACTACTGCTCTATTGACGGTGGCAAGTGCGCATCGCAACCCATGGTTCAGAGAGCCGTGTAGGGGAGCGGAGCTGCAGCACCATCTCGGAATCCCATGCTGCCCCATTTGGCCCAAGTAGTTGCGGCTGGAGGCAGTGGCATGGCATGGGCATGGGCTCCTTGAACCCCAGATCGGACTGGCTTCGATCGGGGCTAGGAATAAGCGAGCCTCCCCGCTAAGACCCCTTTCACTCCGCAGACACATGTGCCCTGAAGGCCAGACGAGCCGCTCTTACAGTCTCATACCAAGATACCACACTTTGTCAGTTGAACCCCCGTCCCCCTCTGCGCCACATAGCTGCTGGGACCAGCGCACATTGACCTCCTGGTGACGATCGTCGCACCAATCGGCCCGCGTTTTTGCTCTCGAGCCTTCGGGCCCCTAGCGTCGCCCGTCTTTGGACTGTGCTCTCGGCATGAATGCGGTCATACTTGATGCTGGAGACGAGGACGACTAACCTCGACGCTGGCCTGCCCAGAGCTTGACGAGAGCGTATGCTGGCCCGACATTGGCTCCATCTGCCGACACAGACGCTGGCATCTCTATGCCACGGTCCATCTTCACAGGGAACACGGCTACACCTCTGGACAACGTCTCCAATCCCGAGTACCGCAGATTGAGCACTCCAGAATACCACGAGTCGCTCATCACAACACCAAACGGCCCGAAGCCGCCCACACCGTCAATATCAACCTACCCCCATCCCACCACATGGATCCCTAACCTACCAGTGGACCCCAGCGATTCGACTCGACCGCCTCGTGGTACACAGACCGTGAAGGCACCGCCGGCCGTTGCCGGCATCAAACGACCAGCACCGCCTAACGTAGACTACACGCCGACACCCTCTCCCGCGCGGCCCACAGAGCCCGCGAACGAGCCGCTGCACAAGCGCCGCCGCCTACAGATACGCTCGAGACAGTCGCTCCCTCATATTGCCTTCCCCAAGAGCGCGCACTTCCATAACGACGGACAGCCTCCGTCCCCGCTATTCTTCTCGTCGCGGAGCACCCGACCGCCCCTGCCAGCGCGGTTCTCAAGTTCCGAAGCTGCAGCGAGGATGCTCAGCAAGACACGCGACGACAGTGGCATAAAGACGGTCACACTCGCAAGGGGCACATTCAGCGGTCTGAGTCCGCCGGCGCCAACAAGCGTTGCAAGTGGAAGGAGCTCTGAGCGCTCGAGCCTTCCACGGACAATATCCCCAGAGGCGCGAGAGAGAACCGACCCCCTGAGACTTCTCGGTTCTGTGGGCATCGTCGAGCTGTTAGAGCAGGACGGTCGGCCAACCTTCATTGTTGACATTGGCGATTCCGCAAACTATGTACCGGAATCTGCTAGTCTGCAAATTGTCTTCGCGAATAATGCACTGCGCTCGAATCCGTCAGTATGGGAGCTGATATCCCGGAAGACGCTAGGAAATGTGACCGATGAAGCTATGGCTCACGCAGCAAGTCAGTTTCGTGGCTGGCTTCTAAGCGCCGAAGGCGAGGTTCTTGGAGGCGACCCTTCTCCAGTGGAACATGCAGGCATAGTATGGTCATGCTATACATTAAGAAAGCGTTTACGTGTCGTGTCTGGAGCAGAGCACTTGCACACTGCGACAAGTCTTCCATCTACAAGTACATCGAATCGACACTCGCTCCCATTAGTGTCATCGGGAGGCCTCGCTTCACGGAGCAGTAGGGAACCTCCGTCTTCATCTGAACCGGTGGGTGAACAGCAGGATTATTTTGGCAATATAATACCTACTATTGTACGAGAAGAGCCTAATCCAGCCTTACCCGTGCCGCAGAACCATGTCATTCACACCAGCGCCGATATCTTCGACAAAGGCGGTGGTCTTCTCCAGAAGTCTTCCTCATTGGGCATATCGTCAGTAGAAGATTCACCCTCGTACAATAATGAGTGCGTCCTTCGGGCTCACAGTGCGGGCGACGTTGACTCCTTCCATAGAGAACCAAGTGGCCCACAAGATGAAAGCCACGACATGGGCTTTTTCGATTGGACCAGATTATCACTGTCACCCTCATTACCTAGGCATATTCAATTCGCACGCTCAGTCGACTGGGCATCAACGCCTCTTGGCCCAATTGAATACTGGTCGAACGACCTCCGAGCTATGTGCAATCTAATTATGTAAGTCTTTGATATGAAAATAGATTTCGAATGAAAACTATTCTCCTTTCTGTCGAAATACTCATGATGGTGTAGGGCAAGTCCTCATCCAGCAGCTATGTATTGGGGCGATGAGCTCGTCGCTATATACAATGAGGCATATATCGGTTAGTGCTCCCTTTGTCCCATCTTACTTGCTCTACCAACACGTACGCAGGGCTTGCAGGTCAAAAACACCCTGCGCTGATGGGTCAGAGTTACAAGGTCGCCTGGTCCGAGATCTGGGATGATGTCAAGGACGTTTTTGCGAACGCACGAATGACTGGCCAGGCCACTATGAAGGATGACGATTGCTTATTCATGAAACGGAGCGGTTTTCTCGAAGAAACATATTTTTCCTGGTCCATCATCCCTATGGTTGGGGAAGATGGAACTGTCATGGGCTTGTACAATCCTGCGTTTGAGAAGACGCGAAGAAAGATTGCGGAACGACGAATGCTCACTTTGCGAGAGGTTGGTGAGCGGACAGCCATTGCTCGAGATGTTAAAGGCTTTTGGGACCAAGTACTGCTGGCATTGACCGAAAATGAATTCGACACTCCTCTCGTCATGCTGTACTCTGTAAACGACGAGAGCGACAGTGACTCGTCTTCGTTGTATTCGAGTAGTTTGCTCGGCGCAAAGCACTGCTATTTGGAGGGTTCATTGGGAGTTCCGCCGGGCCACCAAGCTGCCCCCGAACTGATCGACCTTAAAGGAGGGCAAGAAGGCTTTGGGCCTGTCTTCCGAGAGGTCATGAAAACAGACAAACCTGTCGTTATAAGCATCGGCTCGGGAGACCTCCCACACGCGATGATGGAAGGCCTTGAGTGGCGTGGTTTCGGAGATCCTTGCCGCGATGTGGTGATCTGCCCTATCCATCCAACAACAGGCGAGACGATTCTGGGGTTCCTTGTGATGGGTATCAATCCGAGAAGACCGTACGACGACGATTACAACCTTTTTATACAACTCCTGAGCCGGCAGCTTGCGACATCCTTGGCCTCTGTTGTTCTATTTGAAGAAGAGATTCGAAGGGGCCAGAAGGCAGCCAAGCTTGCCGCCGAAGATCGATTTAATCTGTCAGAGCAGCTCGCCGCCCGTACTCAAGAGGCTCGAGAAAGCGAGACCAGGTTCACAAGAATGGCAGAATATTCTCCTGCAGGTTTATTCATCGCTGATCATGCCGGAAAAATAACATATTGTAACGACACCTGGTATGAGATATCGCGGGTTCCGAGAGAGCGAGACAAGACCGATAGGTGGATCGATTACGTCAAGCAAGAAGACCAAAGCCTCATTCTGGCGCACTGGAAACGACTTGTGGAAAATGCAGCGGCTATAAATGTTGAGTTCCGATTCAAGACGCCTTGGGAAGATCGGAATCGCAACAAGAGCGACACGTGGGTCCTCTTCTCGGCATTTCCAGAGAAAGACGAAGGCGGTCAGCTCAAGAGTGTCTTCGGAAGCATCACGAATATTAGCCCACAGAAATGGGCAGAAGGATTTCAGAAGAGGAAGATGGAGGAAGCTGTGGAGCTGAAAAGGCAACAAGAAAACTTTATCGACATAACGAGTCATGAAATGCGAAACCCTTTGAGCGCCATCCTACAATGTGCGGACGAAATTTCGACTTTGCTTGGCGATTTTCGGTCATCTGGCTCTCAGACTATTGGTGCAGGCATAGTAGCCGATTCCATAGATGCAGCGCAGACGATCGCACTGTGTGCACAGCATCAGAAGCGAATTGTGGATGATGTCCTGACGCTGTCCAAGCTCGACAGCGCAATGCTTATGGTATGGCCATTCTTTTCACACAGAGTACATCTGCTAATACCTTTGCTAGGTCACACCAGTAGATGCGCAACCTCTGCAGGTCGTACAGCGCGCTTTGAAGATGTTCGAAGGCGAGGTGCAAACAGCCGGTATTCAGATGGAGTTCGTTCTGACCAATTCATTCAAAGAACTGAACGTTGACTGGGTGAAAATTGACCCTTCGCGAGTACTTCAAGTATGTTAAGTTCACCTCTTCTTCGAGAACTTTGCTAACTGGTTCAGGTTCTTATTAATCTGACTACTAACGCTATTAAATTCACTACAACCGAGGAGACTCGTACCATCAAAGTGATTCTATCAGCATCTCGCGAGCGGCCATCCGCGAGCGTAGCTCCTACTGTCAGCTACTTTCCCATGCGGGCCAAGCGCACTGATCAAACATTAGGTCCCGATTGGGGTGACGGCGAAGAGATCTTTTTGGAGTTTGCTGTTCAAGACACAGGCCGGGGACTCACTCCGGAAGAGAAGAAGCTCCTCTTCCAGCGGTTTTCCCAAGCAAGCCCACGCACGCACGTCCAGTACGGAGGCTCTGGTCTGGGTCTATTCATCTCCCGCGAGCTGACGGAGCTGCAAGGAGGCGAGATTGGTGTATCCTCAGAGGCTGGTAAGGGAAGCACGTTCGCTTTCTACGTCAAGTGTCGCAGGAGCAGTGAGCCAGAAGATGTAATTGAAAGTGCTGCAATGTCGGTGACCCGGAAGCTATCAAATGCGAAAGACAGGGATCAAATCGGGACACACGTCGCACCTAAGATTAAAGATTTTGCTACCTTACCTAAGCAGATCAATCTTGTCGAGCAGGCCGCCTCAAGGAAAGCCGACCCAAAGAAGGCCGGGCTCAAAGTCTTGATCGTAGAGGACAATTTAGGTATGTCCCTATGTCCTGCAGAAATCATGATGTCATACTTCTTAACCTAACACGTCTCCACAGTCAACCAAAAGGTGCTTCAACGCCAACTGCAAAACCACGGGATCACTACGCACGTTGCGAACCATGGTGGTGAAGCCCTTGACATACTGAAAACGTCCACGTACTGGAGAGAGGCACCGTCCGACGCAACTGAAATCGGTATTGTTCTAATGGACAAAGAAATGCCTGTCATGGACGGCCTGCAATGCACGAGTAGAATTAGGGAGCTTGAGCAGGCCGGGTCTCTCAAAGGACACGTCCCAATTATCGCGGTCACGGCGAACGCAAGGAGTGAGCAAATAGCGATGCTATTAGCTGCTGGTATGGATGATGTTGTATCAAAACCCTTCCGCATTGGAGAGTTGATTCCGAAGATCGAAGAACTGGCTTCGAAGTATTCGAGCACACCTGACGACAACTCGATTACTATAGCTGTGCCCAGAGGACCCGCTCAGCAGCCTTACGGCGTTTGAGAATTACATACATGCACTACTCATGAAGAAACAGTCTATAGATGTTGACGTTTATAGCATACTGCATCGCAATCTGCAGGACATGGATTTCAGATCTTCAAGATTGCATGGCGTTTGAGCGTTACGGAATGTTTTCTGCATGTAGACTTGGGGGATTAGCGAGTACCCACAATTGCATTGTTAAAAAGTATCATTACGGCGGCGTATGTCATGACCTACGCGCCGCGTTGGTACGTCTTAGGATGAGGCTTGGAAAAGCAGGCGCGGCACAAGCGTATATCTATCTAGCATTAGACACTTTAAGAGCATGGCGTGTCAATGGTTCTTGCATAGATCGATGGCCTTGGATTGAATATTGGTAGATCGCGAACCACTAGCGTTGATAAACATTTCAATCTTTAAGATTGCGCAGAACAAGTTCCACTTCCGCGTCTGCTGCGTTGATAATATGCTCAGGCGAATACTGTGGCTTCCAGCCAATTCTACTGGCGCGGTCTGGCTCCAAAGTGCATCTGAACGAAGAGTGAGCAACAACCTCCGTCTGTCGTACGACAAATGTCGACGGTAAACTTACTTGCCACCCAGCTGCACGACAACTAAGTCTTTTGGGCACTTCAATGCCTCACCCATCTCGACCAGGATTGTATCGTCTGCTTTCTTAACCTCCTCGCTATCTACCACATTGCGCTGTGCAAGCGCCTTTGCGATCGCAGAGTAAATATCAATCCAAGCCACACTTCCAGATGAGGCAAGGTAATATCCATTTTGGCCATATTCCGGATTCTCTTCCGACAAGATATTTCGTAGGAGCTCTACGTAAACAGCCGTGTTGTCACGAATGTGGCAAACAGGCCAGGTCTGATGGTCATCTATTAGCAAACATCATACTTTTCCAGACTTATTATTCTTGAATGCTGCGGTGTGGATCAGACATACGTACCGCGCCTTCGGGATTAACATTATACACTGCTCGAAGTTTCTTGGCAGCTTTGATGACTGCAGTGGTTTGGATGGATATACGGTTTCCGAATCCCTCGCCCTCACCGTAGACGATGCAAGGAATGAAGAGGTAGCTTCTTACGCCATAGAACTCGGCGGTCTCGATGACGATATTGTTCGTATTAACAGCCTAATGTCCGCGAAATTAGTTACCGGTTGGGTCCCTCTTAAAGTGGTTCTGCGATTAAGTGCATTTGTAAAGCAAAACTAATAGAATCAGGTGATAAGGGCGTACCTGCGCCATGATGCTATAAGGCGCCTTCGAACTCTTCTGGAGGTGGTACAGGTTTGGATCCGTGTCGAGGATGCTCCGGTCGGTTGGCAAGCCAGCATGTTGGCTGAAGATCTTCGCGCCAGTAGTATGTAAAAAGTGTACAACTTGTCCAGTCTCCTTCCTGACTTCGCCAAGAGCCTGTATCATAGGGATCTGGAAGTCAGATTTGATCGCATCGACAAGGAAATAGATGATTGTTATTTTTGCATCGATGATGCTCTTGACAACACGTTCTTGGTCTCTAAGATCAAGATTGAGAGGCTCGACTTGGTAACGCCTGATAGACTCAGCTTGCTCTTCGGATCGAGCAAGTGCGTAAAGTTTCTTGTATGGAGGGAGATTAGCGTGAGCTAACTGAGCGAGGAGTGAACCCCCTAGATAGCCAGAGGCGCCCGTGATCAAAATAGAATGAGACATAACTGCACGATTGTCTCTAAATTAAGGGTTTGAGCTTGCAATTAGACAAAGATAGCTCATTCATTCTCAAACCCCGCCAAGGGCTGCTTAATAATGTCGCTCGGATTTAATCCGGCTGCCGATAAAACCCTGGGTGACGCAGTTCCGACTGCGCCAAAACCGCGAGAGTGCTGATAAATACGCGGCGATGCAGGACTAGTTGGCGGTACATCGATACCAGGATTCAATTCTATCTATTGCAGATATGATACACCGTCGCAGAGTTGATCATCTGGAGTGGGGGTGCGAAACTAGAAATGAGCACAACACAGCGGAGCCTTAAAGAGCTCATGATTGTTCTCCTTCATGAATAGCATCCTCAGCTATTGGTCGAGGTATAAAGCCTCTGTCAGCTCTCCGCTTCTGCACCCACTCCCCGAAAGGCTTCCAAATAGCTTCCTTCTCCGCAGGTTTCAAACTAGCCGCCAAGCCGCTCGTACTCGTCGTCACAAACACTCGCGAGCCCTTCCAAACGTTACCACCCGCATCTATCTCCTGCTCCCCTTGCTTGCTCTTCCCCATGTTGTGCTTCTCATCCTGCCAGCCATATTGGAATTCGGCCTTTGTGATATTCTTGTTGTAACGGTATCGCCATATAGCTTCCCATATGCCCTTGCCAACTATACAGACAGCCTCGGGTTTATACTTGAGGAACTTTGCATCGAGAATTGCGGTGCCTGCTGCTGTCTCTTCCTTGGATAGCTCGGCTGCGTCTTTCGATGGTCGCTCTACAATGTTCGTGTTGCCCAGGCAGTATAGCGCAGGCAAACTCCTATCTTCTTCAGGCTTCAGTCGGCGATCGGTGAGGCCTGAAGAGTGCAGTAGTTTCCAGAAATGGTTCGAAGGGTGCGCATACGCGTGTCCTGCGATAGCTGTCCTCACGCCCGGATTCGTGCCAACAAAGACGCTGATCAAGTTTGGCTCAAGGATATCGACGAGCGGTGATAAGTGGGCGTATTTTGATGGATCGGCAAACTTGCTCGGTTTACTTTTTTTCCTCGACGGAGAAGATGTGGCCACCGTAGTCCAGGTGCGTTTCGTTGCCCGGTGCAGCGACTCAGAGTTGCATTCGCCGATGCGTGAGATAGTTTTGATTTCACTGAACTGGTACTTGGCCAATTTACCTTTGAACGATGGCGACGGTGGCTCTGCAGGGTTGGAGACCTGCTCATCGCCGGCAACAACCTCTGAGGACTGATCCGCATCACTAGTCTTTGTCGGGCGTATTCGCGGCATGAGGTAGATCTCAACGTATGTTGCCTGTAAAGCGGTGTCTTGCGAATTCGCTGAAATACCATGTCCTCAGCACAACTACGAGCCTTCCGAGGCAGAGAGCTGGAGGAGATGCACGTGTTCACGTGATTTAGTTCGCTTCGCTATACGCGTCAACGTCATCCCTGCCCGAGTTCAGCCGTCCATCCAATGCGCACTGCCCACCAGATCAGCACTTCAAGTCAATAGCGATACAGAGGATGGCTTCTGTTTACTGCATCTCGAGAGCGATAGCTTGCACGATGATTTCTTCTTGCTGAATCCGGATGTTACGTATTTTTTTATGGATAGAGACCCATGCAGGTGTGGCTAGTTTAACAGGGGTTGTGGACTTTAGAGCTGAGTTGAGTCGCCTGGTAGTACTCTATACTAGCACGCGCTTTGTCAGAAAGAGGTGGTGACAAGCAGCATAACCAAGCCAATCTTAGACGGGTTAGTTGATTGCCTCCGATTTATAGCAATTGTGGGCATGCCGATTACGTCCAGTTTAATTTACAGGCCACTTACTTGACAAACCCAAAGACTCCCGACTGCATGATGCGTTTACCGGTTGCGCGCGCCCCGAGCATGGTCAATATCTCGAGCACAAACACGTCATCACTTTCCGTGCGAGATTTCACTTTCTTGTTGTGTCTAGGAGAGAGGAAAAGCTTATATGTAATGTCTCAGTGTCTAGTGGAGAGGCAAGGTTGCGAAGGTCAAATAGAACGAGCTTCATCGCAAGAGGGCCCACTGCATGTTGGCTATTCTACCTGTGCCATCAGACTACGTAGGTGCTCTCTCCACGCCACCTATTTCGAAAGATGCTCGAACAGCCATCTCTGACTAGGCCTCATTCCCGGCTTTCTTGCACCTAATGCGTCACAACGCGTCACCGCGTCACCGCATCACCGCATCCCCCGGGCCATTCCCTAATTGTGTACAGACTTCACAACGCACATAAGGGTAAGTACACAGCACATGCACCCAACAGGCATCATCCTCGCAGCACAATTTGAAGTACGAGAGTGGAGCCTCATACCACCTCGCGGTCAACATGCATGATGTGTGCAACCTCCTGACCGGTCTTGTACGACGCGGGAGACGGAAGTCCCTGTAGTGAGGTCTGAAACGGGATATGCTAACAGGTACCGCACATATGCCGAGACACGATCTTGAGTGCGTCAGGGACGGATTAGAAAGGGAAAGCATGTGCTAGTGAAATAGGCAGTCTGTGGAGTTAGGTCATAGGGTCCGATTGATGAACATACATAGCATCTGCACGTAAGGCAGGGAAATACTGCCTCTATGTTGTGATGCAGGCTTGATGAGGAAGCAAGACCGTGTATAATTTTTTTGAACGACGCGAGAAAAATGCACGAGCAGGAGGGTGCGCATACCGCTATACTCAGTTTTCAGAAAAATTACGTGCCTCCCTTTTCAGAGTACCGGTCCTCATCATTCGCCTATTCGCAGGCGAATTACTATAGCTAAGTAGCTCACACAAAAGTAGGCAGTACATGACCTTCCTTTGAACAATTAGACCACACGCGCAGTAATGCCCTCGCTACTCACCAAGTCTGCGATAAGCAACACTATGAGGTTCGGTGGATGACAAGGATTTACACGAATTAGTTACAAATGAGTAGCCATGACGTGGGTTGCTCATGGTGCGATGATGAGACAGATAGGAACAAATTTGGCGCAACCGTAGGATCAATAGAAGTAGCCGTTAGCGAAATGAACAACCTTAATGAACATAACGACGCCACAGGCAATGCGCAGAGACAGCCGACAGGGCGCAGCCCATACGTGTGTACTCGAGATTTTTTAAACAATTGAAATGAAATTCCATGCGAAGAAACAGTTGATAGTCTTGCAAGTAGATCTGTCGCAACACAAAAGTAGATGTGAGAAAATGGGCGGATAATTTCCATTTCTTATTTTCTAGGGGGAATGCAGAGATTTTGGCAAGGTATCGAGCCCACAACCTATAATATCGTATCGGAGTATCAATGCACAGGGAAGGATCTCGTAATTGACCCCAGTAATTGTATTGAACAAATACCAAGCTGGATGTGAATCGTTTCAACCATGGGTGTGCAGGCTGAGACTCCGTTATTAGTGAATTTGCCTCCATTCATCGATGTTAAAGAAGGCGACGATCGCGAGGTTTCCAATATATAGTTGAAACATGAGTCCACGACGGAGAGAGTGATCTTAAAAGTTGCCATGAAGATTCGACATCGAAGCTCGATGGAGCGGTATTTGTCGATCTTCTAGAGACTCTTGATGCAAGTTATCAGCGAATGTTGAAGTCAGTGGCTGCGATCGACCAAGCGGTATATATCGATGACCGCTAACCAACATACAGTCACTTGATGACTCGTTACCAAGTGAGTTACGCTTTGAGGCGTGCTCGGGATTGAAGCTGTATAAATTGCTTTGCGAATTGTGTCGCACCATCTGGGAAGCTTTGGAAGGCGGAGCACGGCATTCTCTGAAGTTCGAGTACGTGGTTGTTGGTGTTGGAGCATTCAACGCTTCTAAGAAGGTTGAATTACTGAAGTTGAAGTCAACTTGCGATGCGGCGCCCGCTGTAACGACCTCGTCGGCAATAGATGTTGTTGGAAGAAATCTTATTGCGGCTTCCGAAGTACTGGACAAAGTATCACTTGGCGGCGTCGCTTCAGATACGTTGGTATGGTTTTCTCCGTCAGCGTTCCACGGAAGTAGAGGTTTGGCAAATGAGCCTCCAGTACTCATGGCTGACGAATTACTTGCTTGTGCAGAGCGTAGACGTTGATCTTGAAGCTGGTCCACTACATTACGTGATGTTTGAGCTGGACTAGGTTGAGGAATCGGAAGCTGTCTCCGTGGGGCAGTGCCTTCTGACACATGAAACTGTCGTGCATGTGGCCTCTCCGGGAGTGACAATTGCAGGGAAGTCATATTCAGTGGAGACAGAGACTCAGCGGTTGTGGTTCGAAGGTTTTTTTGGACGTAAGGTAAACCATTTGTTGAATACGGAGAAGAACCTTGGTCGATATAGGCGGTCGTTTCTTGGTGCAGCGGCTTCGCGACTGGGTGCGTCCAGGGGCAGGACGGCGCATATATGCTTGTGTTGGTCATTGGCATTGTATTAGGTAGGTATGTCCCCGACTGGTTCAGATTATAACTATCAACAGGCGACGTATCTTCTGGATAGGGTATGGTCCAGGTCGACGGGTAAATGGGCTTTGTTTCGAGCGGAGGGTACTGGTGGACTGAAACTGGGCGAGAGTATACTGGATTGTTCGCGGAGTATGTGGGAGTCATCCTGTTGCCAGTCGCCAGGCTGGTCAGGCTGTGTGCAATATTGAGGTTATCAATTACCTTATGTACGTTATCGGACCCCACCTGCTACTCTCAGTACGGCTCAGCTAAAGCAAAGTGCTTTACTTACTCGATGAAATTGACATGCTGCCGGATCGACTCCAGCCTGTCTGCAATTTGTGCATCCATTACCAGTTCCTGGATCGCCGCTGCAGCGAATCTTCCTCTTGCGGCAACGAGCACACTACGTTTGTGTCAGCAGTGTCTCCAATGATACATGTTAGTTGCGAGCATTGCGCGACTCATCCCACGTTCACTGTGAGTTGAGCACTTTGGAAACGGATCATCGTAGACAGGGAGGTAATGAACTCACCGCTACTGCTATGCGGCGCCTTGCTGGTCCAGTTTCTATGGGAGGCTCTTCTCGTCCCATACTTGCCCGGCCGTACATACCGCCAACAGGGCCGCTCATAGGATAACCACGAGGGTTAGCTCTTGTGGTGTGAGAGAGCTCGAGTGGGGTATTGCGTTCGTTATAATAGTAATTTGGGAAGGTGAGAGAATGCGGCCGACAGCGGCGAGCGTTTTCGTACTCTATGATGGACATGTTTGTAGTCTCTGCAAGATTAGTCACCATGTTGAAGACAATATCCAAGGGCGCCAGAATACACACTGTCGTTCCCAGAGGAGATCTGAGTGCTTCCAAACAAAAAGTGGCTGGTTTCCTCAGTATGGATCTCGAGGACGTGGATGCTGCAGCGGCTGACTGTAGAGTGCCAACCGCGGCCTTCGCAGAAAGAAAAAATTTGAATGAAAAGGGCTCAATAGATCATCGGTCTGACAAATAATGTTTTACAGTCTAAACAGAGAAGACGCAAGCATTCGCTTATGATCTGAAGCTTAGGAGAAACTTTCCCCAAGTAAATCGAGATTGGGGCGATATGAAGAGACCTACCTCCCAGTGATTTTGAGACAAACCGAAAGGCTTTGAGGTACAGGAGAGTGTTTGTAAAAAGATGCTGCTATGTTAGCTCGCGGAAGCCTGCCTGGCGTCACCGCACTGTTGACCAGGGTATGAGGCACAAGCTCATAAAGATCATAGGTCAAACGCTCAGAGCAAAGATAGGTGAAACATTGTACAGCTGAGATGATGCCTTATTCCATTTCAACAAGCGCCGCAAGCGTTCGATGGTGGAAGGTGACCAATTCTCAAGCGTATAGTATGTCCTGTTGTGGTTATCTAGGAAATTCGGATAGAGTGAAGCTTTGTGCAAACAACCATTGCGCCTGCAAAGACATTTCGACATTAGGCTGGATTTGATAAAGCCATGGTACAATCGGCCATCGGCTGTCTGCAAGCTGCACGGTGCCACCGCGGAGCCGGGAGACAAGGTATCCTCTCGTAGCTTTTACTTACAGTGTCTTTTTACATTGCGTTTGTGGCAAAGGCAGGTCCTTGAGAGGGTAGGACGTTCCTAGTTTAAAAGATAGCTATAGCTATCTACATTCAATGCTGAATGATATATATCACGGAGGTGGAATGCATACGGCGGTGGATTCGGGCAGGATGCAACTTAAGTATCGGTACAACATAGCCAGGGCTTTGCCTGATTGCAAGGAAAAGTTTGACATAGGCCCAAAAGTTCGACAAGAGAATCACGAGGTGAGGTGAAACGTACCTGCAAGCCAAAGATCCACAAGAAGCTGTTTCCTTGGTGATTGGGTACCGCTCAAGCGACTGCTGCGCAGCGACCGCACTGATCAGAAACGTGATCGCGTCACCGTACCCTTGTCATCTTGATATCGAAAAGAGCCTTGAGTGAAGGAAGAATATCAATGGAGAGTCTAGCTGCCGTAACATCGCCCTGCATGTCGCTGTCGCAACCAGTCGCTCTATGATTAGCGTGAGATGAGATCTAGCGTAAGAAGGCTGGAGAGAACTTCCGCCCGAGCGCTTTACCAGATCTGGACTGCCTACGGCGGCCCTCTTTGGCCATGACTTCTGAGTAGGTATTGCCAGACTAGAGCTGAGGTTGGCTAGGTAGGACTGAGGTATCACACGGACGGCGGCACGCTGTCTGAGAGGCTAAATGAGCCAAAGAATGCGAGCGGAATTCGCCCCTCAGCTGTCAACATGTAGTCTTGGCTTGACAAACTACGTACGCATACACTCTACAGACGACGCTACCTACGCTCATACGTACGAACCAAAAGTGCATCCCAGAACAGCAGCTTCTTGTGATTGGACAATGGCGGCGTGCAGCCCCGAACGCCAAGATTGCAGCAAACTTGGGCTCAACGTTAGCTTAGGCGGCGCTGAGAATAAAAAAGCTCCATTAGATGTCGCAGTGTCAAAGGCTTCTTAATGCACTCTCTTCTCCGAGAGGTCTCCAACAGGAGGTCCCAAAGGACTGGATGACAGGGCGATTATAAGGCTCGTGGGTATTCATGATGCGGGTGCCTAGATAGGTGTGAAGCACAGCGGTGTACGAAATGAGATAAACAGCAACCAAGCTCCGCGATCGCTAAGTGACAGTGCCACCACACCTCTTCACTAGCCATGCGGTGTTTCGCTCTTCGGCGCCGAATTCTTCTAACAGCGGCAAGAGCAAGCGATGTCATGAGCTCGCTAGTGAGATCGCAGCCGTAGTGAAGGGACGTGCAGCGCTCATATCTGATACAGGACACAAACCAACCCTAAGCGGTAGATATGACATATTCTGGAAGTATGAACGCTGAGAGGGTATGCGAATGCCCGCTTCCGTGGCTGTATACTAGAGCATGACGCTTCGACTTGCTCACTGGCAGATATCAGGAGAGCTTAGGAAGCGGCGAGGAGGCTCTCCTGGCCAAGTGGCCCCCCTCCACCGGCAGTCTCGGGAGGCCGGGACGAATGCTGAGATGAGCTGGATTCCCGACCATTGAGCAGGGATCTGCGTGCACAGCGATCGGGCGACGGGTACTCTGCTCAACGACCCGCTTCTCGACAGGTATCCCAAGCTCTTTGGTCAATCTCAGCTTTGAGACACCTTGCCATCCCTCATACCTTTCTCACTCGGTCTGCGCAAAATGAGCGGAAAGCTGAATTATCGCTGCACCCCCATGAGCGTATGAGCATCTGGTCGTAGCTGTCAATAACGGCGAGTGGATCCACTCATGATACTGTATAAATCAAAACATGCTGAGGCACGTTGCCCAAAGGTATTGAATGAATACTCCGCAGTTTGCGAGACGTTGTGAGGTGGAGAAAGGCAATGCATATCAATGAGCTAAAGCGCGTTACGTCATGGATGACTCAGCACAGGGCCCCAGCTTCTAGTGTCGAGAGCTGGCGCGCTTCAGCAATTGCGACAAGCACTTTATTCTTCACACAAGATAGCCTCGGTCATGTCTGTGCTTCTGGAAACGTCACTCGGTGACATTACTATCGATCTGCTGGTGGATGAGGCGCCCAAATGCTGTGAAAAGTAAGTATCCAATCGCGTGCGCCTTATGTTCATCCACCCTGCATGCTGCATGCTCTTTCCCGCTGTCTTCCCAAGCTGAGCACTCAACAGATACTGACAGCTTGTCACCCTAGCTTCCTTAAGCTATGCAAAGTAAAGTACTATAACTTTGCACCCGTGCATAGCGTCCAACCGAACTTCTCCTTTCAAACCGGCGATCCAATCGGCCCTGGATCCAAGGACAGCGATGGTGGGCGCTCAATATGGAGTTTGCTTGAGCCCGTACAGACGTCGAAGAAAACCTTTGTGCCAGAGTTCAGGCCGAAGCTAAAGCACGCGGAGATGGGCACTGTGAGCATGGCCACAGCGCCAAACCCTGATGATCCAGACGAGCGGTTCGCAGGGAGCCAATTCATTGTCACCCTCGGACCAAACATAGACTTCCTAGATGGCAAGGCTGCAATCTTTGGCACCGTGGTAGAAGGCTTTGATACGCTTGAAAAGATCAATGCAACATACATTGACGACAAGGGCCAGCCGCTGAAGGATATTCGGATACTACACACTGTCGTCCTAGATGATCCCTTCGATGATCCACCTGGGCTTGTGACGCCTCCCGAGAGCCCTGTGCCCTCTGCTGCACAGCTTGCTACCGTCCGCGTGGCCTACGACGAAAATCTCGAAGAGGAGAACGACCCAGAAGCATTAGAAAAGGTCCGTAGAGAACGTGAGGCACGCGCGCAAGCGCTCACGCTTGAGATGGTGGGCGATCTCCCATTTGCCGAAGTTGCACCGCCTGAGAACGTGCTCTTCGTATGCAAACTAAACCCGGTTACGCAGGACGAGGATCTGGAGCTTATTTTCTCGAGATTTGGAAAGATACTCAGCTGCGAAGTCATCAGGGACAAGCGAACAGGTGATAGTCTGCAGTACGCCTTTATCGAGTACACCAATCAGAAAGACTGTGAACAGGCTTACTTCAAGATGGACGGCGTCTTGATTGACGATCATCGTATACATGTGGACTTTTCGCAGAGTGTCGCAAAAATTGCAGATGATTGGCGAGATGTCACAAACAAGAAGCGGAGGCGAGCAGTAGGTGGTTTTGGTGGCATCGACAACTTGGAGAAGAAGAGGCAGTACCGCGACGGTTCAGGTCGTGAGATTGTTTCTGACTCTGTAGTCAATAAGCTCGTTGTTGATCGAGACATCTCGTATAACGCCCATGCACGCCCACGAGACAGCAATAGAGACGACAGAGACAAGCGGCGAGACGATGCCCGAAGACGGGAGCGAAGGGAGGACTATCATGACGATCGATGGAAGCGAAATCGCAGCCGAAGTCCAAAGCGAGATCGAAGAGATCGGGATAATGGTCGACACGATGATCGGCGGCGAGAGCGAAGTCGCAGTCCCGGTGGCCATCGTGACAGCCAGCGAGATAAAACTCGGAATTGGCACGGAAAGGACGGCCGTGAGGGCCGTCGGTGAATACATCTGAAAGGCTCAATTGCCGTTCATTCGCTCTTAGAATGTCTTGAGTCGACTTTTGACCTATAACTTCGTTTCTTACTCAACTGTAACCCTTCACGGACATGGGGTTAGGGCTTTAGGTAGGAAATAAGTATCTGCTTGTTGACAATGTACTAGTAAGCTAGCGATTTTTGTATTATAACGATAATAGTTGCTATCAAAGGTGCGATCAGCACATATGTGTTCTCTCGCTATACTACGCTGGTCACTTGGAAACCTCCAATCATCCGTGCCAAATTGAGCAGTAGCGAGAGGTTATTCCCACGCTCGCCAACTGGGCGGCATGTCGAGCATTTCGACTGGTCCCAGAATGCCTACGAATGTCAAAAGACATCAGGGAGCGGATAAGTATCATGATCAATCCTTCTCAAGCTTGAATCAGAGTATTGTGGTCGATTTTCCAAGGCATCTCAGTGTACACTAACAAGCAGCGAGCAACATGAACCTGTGTCAATATCTCGCTTGACTAAGGCAATGTACTTTTAAAATTTACCTATAATGTAGATTCTAGAGGTTCTCACCCCATGGCAAATAAACAAGTGGTGATGTAAGCATTGGAAATGCGGATTTTGAGTTTGGTCTCAAACTATGTAGGTATACAAAGAAGGCAACTACAGCCAATAAACGCGAACGCCACCAACCTTCACGGATGGCTAAGCCAGAGACCCCAGACACCTTTCCCTGTCTGATTCAGTTCTGGGCAAGTAGTTTTTCTTCTCAATTTACGAGAAATCATTCAAAACGCCGTTACCATGCATTTGATTATGATGTTCAAAAAGATCAAGGCAGTACCTACT
Organism: Phoma sp. ATCC 74077; assembly: GCA_033682645.1. Lineage (NCBI taxonomy): Eukaryota > Fungi > Ascomycota > Dothideomycetes > Pleosporales > Didymellaceae > Phoma > Phoma sp. ATCC 74077. The sequence goes on from JAWDJC010000020.1 coordinate 657,268, forward strand.
AAGACTAGGAGGAAACACCAACCTCATAATGATCTTATGCCGTGTCCTCATCTCTGCAGCAATCGGGCGACCATAACATGGGGATATACATCAAAGCCACCCCAAGATGTCAGTGGCCATAGTTCCTCAAACCCTGGTTACACGGCGGTACGACTTCGTAGCTGAGAACGCGTCACACGTCTTGGTGAGGCCGTGGGACGACTAATCGCGCACGCTTAGGCCGGAGCGGGTGGTGAACATGCGCGTTGCGATATTCATGGCGAGTAGTTCTTGGAAAAGAAGTTTGGCGGCGTACGGAATATGGATCTGGGAGATGCGGGTTTTGTTGTGACAGGGCCGGCATTCGTACAGGCCTTTCTTGAGTTGGCTACCGTCTTGTTAGCACCAACTCATGTCTCGAGTAGTGGGTAAGAAGGGGAAGCACTACTTACGCAATAGGACTCATTAGGCCACAAATGTCGCACACATGCACCGTATAAGCATCAGAGACAGTGAAGAGCCGCTCCTTCAAGAACGCAGCAGCACCATGAGCAATCATACAATCGCGTTCCATCTCTCCGAAACGCAGACCACCGTCCCTCGCACGACCCTCCACAGGCTGACGTGTGAGAATCTGTAGGGGACCGCGAGCACGGGCGTGGATCTTGTCGTCGACCATGTGCCTCAAACGCTGATAGTATGTCGGCCCCAAGAAGATTTGTGTTCGCATCTTTTTGCCAGTGTGACCATTGTACATGATCTCGAAGCCTCGCTTTTGGTAGCCAGCTTTTTCAAGCAAGTCAGAGATCTGATCAACGGTGATTTCGGTAAAGGGCGTAGCATCACCCTCTTGTCCATTGATCGCACCCACCTTGGAGAGTAGACACTCGACCAAGTGGGCAATAGTCATACGTGATGGAATGGCATGAGGATTGATGATGAGATCTGGGGTGAGACCCTCTCTGGAGAAAGGCATGTCTTCTTGTCGATAGGTGATACCGATAGTACCCTTCTGACCATGGCGGGATGCGAATTTGTCGCCAATCTGCGGGACCTTGGTGGTCCGCGTGCGAACCTTTACGAATCTGAGGCCTTCGGTGTTGGTGGTAAAGAGTACTTGGTCTACGATACCATTTTCTGTACTTCGAAGCGGCGTGGACACGTCTCGCTTAGTGTGCGATGTAGTCTTCTGGCCAAGCTCCTGTGCGTCACTTGCAATGGGTGCTGTCTTGCCGATGATGATATCGTCACCAGAAACTCGAACACCGGGCGCGACAACACCATCATCGTCGAGCTTATCATATGTACCACCTTTCAGCCGCAAAGTGTCCATCCGAACTGGCTTCTCGAACTGCTCAAGAACATTGACACCAATGCGCTTCTCTTGCTCAGTGTAGGCACGGTAGAACAGACTCCTAAAGAGACCTCGATCGATGCTGCTCTGGTTCATGATGACGGAATCTTCCTGGTTGTACCCAGAGTAACAAGCAATGGCAACAATCGCGTTCTGGCCAGCAGGAAGTTCACGGAACTTGAGATACTCCATCGATCGCGTGGTCGCCAAAGGTTTCTGAGGGTAGTACAGGACGTTCATCATGGTCTCCATACGGAGCGCGTAGTTAGTGATAGCGACACCCATGGCTTGCTTACCCATAGCCGATTGGTAAGTATTACGAGGGGACTGATTATGGTCCGGGAATGGAATGATACTAGCGCAGATACCTAGAATCATAGCTGGGTGGATCTCGCAGTGAGTGTAGGCATGAATCCGAGGGTCAGGCTTTGGCTTGATACGCCTCAAACGATCTTTGCCCTGGTTAGCGCGCTCGTTCGGAGGAATGCCCTGCTTCATGTCCCGCCACTCATCGAGGTCTTCAGGTGACATCGTGATCATGGCAGTTTCTTCTTCCTCCGCATCGAGGTATTCGATAACACCGTCTTGGATAAGTCCTTTCCAGCCATATGTAGCGGCTTCGATTTCCTGTTCGCTCCACCCACTTCGTTGCTCGTGGCTCTGTTGCTCCATGAGCAGCTTCTGGCTAATAGCCTTTGTAAAAATAAGTTGATTGCGATTCGGCTTCCGAATATCGTTCTCTACAACGAACAAGGGCCTCATAACACGGCCAGCATCCGTAAAAATCTTGAACTCTCTATCACGAATATCACGAATCAAACTCATCTCGTAAGAGAGAGTTCCATTCCTCCGAAGCTCTTGCACGACGGAGACCAGTTGATGGGCATTGGAATGCACACCGACCCAGACGCCGTTGACGAAAACCTTGGTGGCGTCCGGATTTTGGTTCTGGTCATATTCCTCAAGCAGTTGCATGTTCCGCTGCGTCATGAAATCGATGATGGGCGATGCGTCGCTTCCGACACTAACGTAGCACATCAACGACAAATTCTTGACCAGTCCACAAGCCTGTCCTTCAGGGGTTTCGGCTGGGCAAACAAGTCCCCAATGGGAGTTGTGAAGCTGTCGCGGCTTCGCTAGCTTGCCGTCACGACCGACAGGGGTGTTCGTCCGCCGAAGATGAGATAAGGTGGAGGCGTATGTGTATCGGTTCAGCACTTGCGAGACTCCAGCCTTTGCGGAAGCTGCCTTCTTCTGATCACCCCAGTTGCCCGTCGCCAGCGAATACTTCAGGCCGTTCGTGATAATGCTAGCCTTGACGGCCATCTGAATGTTGAATTCCTGGTTGTTCTCGACACAGCGTTGAAGATATTTATATATATCCTTGGTGAGCTTCAGGAAGAGGATGCGGAACAAGTTTGCGATCAATGGTCCCGCCAAATCCAGTCTCTTCTTGCCAAAGTGATCACGATCATCCTCGTCGCGGCGGCCCAAGACGCACTGCAGGAGTCGGTGGATCATGTAACCGAAGAAGTAGGCTTTGCGTGTATCCTGGCCCTCTTTTTGTGAGATATGGGGTAAGAATTCGCGCTGCATAATGTCCCTCGCAAATTTAAGACGTCTGTCTCTGGTGCCTGAGTTCGCACCTCGCTTGGCGATGTAATCCAGCGCAGTCTCCCTGTCCTGAATTACCGAGCCCTCTTCTATGCTGGGCTTCAGCAGCTCCAGCATCTGTGTATCGGTGCGGTCATAGACGATGTGGCTCAGAATCTCCTCATCAGAAACGATACCGAGTGCGCGAAAGACTATGGCCATGGGTACGTCGGCCTTGATGTAAGGAAGGGTGGCATAAGCAAAAGGGCCGGGGACGCGCTTTCCCGTGCCAGCGAGCGCATTTTCTGCCCACTTGATGTTGAAGGAGGAGATCAGGCGAGTACCTTTCTCGACAGCGCTTCGGATCTCGGCTGTCCAAGGAATGGGTCCCTGCTTCTTCCGGAAGACCTGCACAATGTTTGCAGCACTGCGCTCTTGTGCGATCAGGACCTTCTCGCTCCCGTTGATGACGAAGTAGCCGCCCTGGTCGTAGGGACACTCGTTGAGGCCAAACAGATCCGCATCCGACTGGTTGCGCAGGTGGCACAGCTCAGACCGCAGCATGACGGGTAGCTTCCCAATGAAGACCCGCGGAGCAGCGTCGTCCATGGGCACATCCTCGCGTTCCCAACGAATCTGCGTTGCCCCACCTGTGTAGCCGCCCTCGACATCTTCATCGTCCCCCTCGGCCGGCGCGTTCGTCTCGCGGGCCACCATAGTGCGGTCCTCGATGTCGGCCAACATGGCACCCGAGTAGGTGAGATTCCGCAGGCGTGCCTCGTGGGGGTATAGCTGGACGGTGGTACCATCGCCTTCGGTATGTGTGGGCCGTGCAAGGTAGACGCGCCCAAACTTGATCTCGTAGCGCCGCTTGATGATGGGATCGTCCTCTTCGTCGGGGTTGTAGGGCGTGTTCTGCTCGAGTATGACGCTGCCGTTCTCCTTGACTATGTCTTGTATTGTGTTGCGCGTAAACTCGTCGTATGAGTCCAGCTGCTGAGACACCAGGCCCTTGGTGTCGAAGAAGGAGCTGATGACGGCCCAGCAGTCCTCGGGCGAGATCATCTGGTCGTTCTCCTCGTCCTCGTACTCCTCGTCCATCTCGTTGTCGTCGTAGTAGGGACCGGACATGTTTGCGACAAGAGAAAGAACAGATGGGGAGAGGAGGGGTGGTGGAGGTGAGGCGGCTGAGGGTGTCGAGTGTCGAGTTGTGGCTCCTTGTCCGGTCGCGACTGCGCTCAAAGAAACCTCGCACGGACCCTCTCCGTGGCCATGTCTTGGCGACGCTTCCTCAATATGCCTCTTGGTCTTTCGTACGCCTATGAGCATTGGACTTTGTTCCGACTCTCAGCACCCCGTATATATGCTCAAACACTCCACAGATTCTGCTTTACTTGAGAGGGTGAGGTTGGTAACGACGCGCGGAAGCGGAAGACCTTCGACCAGTAAAGGCATTATATTGATATCTAGGTGGTGTGGCGCTGAGACTTTCTCAGTCTTTGGGCACTTCTGCAAGGGGTCCAAGTCTGTATTGTTGCTCTCTTGCTACATTACCCAGGGGGGTGGGGGCCGCTTCGTATGGCACTTATCGACTCAAGGCATCTCTAAATCTTACTCTGGCCCTCTTGCGGCACCTTGACCACAACTTTGCCCCAACTATCCCTTCCACCAAGCGCCTTTAATGCTGCAGGTACACTCTCCAACCCCACAAATTCGCTATCTGTAAACGCTGTGCCTCTATACTTACCCTGCCTAACCAAGTCGAATATGCCATCCCATACCTTATCCTGCATCTCCGGTTCATGCACCGCATACGCACCCCAGTGTAGCCCCACCACACTGACGTTTTTCAATAGGATGCGATTCGTGGCCATCTTCTCAATGTCGCCAGCTGCGAAGCCGATGACGAGGAGGCGTCCATTCCAGGCGGTACATTTCATGGATTGTGCGATCAGGCCAACGGGGTCGTAGACAATGTCTACGCCACGGCCTTTCGGTGTAAGCTTCTTCACTTGCTCCGGCCAGTCGGACTGGCGATAGTCGATTGCATAATCGGCGCCGAAGGAGCGTGCTACGTCTTGTTTGTGCTGTGTGCCAGCGGTTGCGATAACGGTTGCGCCAAATGCTTTGGCGATTTGGACGGCGGCTAGGCCGACGCCGCCTGCTGCTGCATGGACGAGCACCCAGTCGCCTTGGAATCGAACGTCAGTCTGAGGGGCTCGAAATAAGAGGAACGCGGCACACACCCTTTTTGATGCCCGCCCTAACAACCAAGCCCGCATAACTGGTCGGCGCTGTGACAAACACGCCTGCCGCATCCTCAAAACTCCAGCCCTCCGGCACACCCTTCAGCCGGTCCTCGGTCGCCACAATGTGCGTTGCATAGCCGCCCTGACTTGCGCCAAACACCTTATCGCCCTCGTGGAACTTGGGTGTCTTGCCCCCTGGCAGCGACGATGGAGCTTTGACGACGACGCCAGAGAACTCGGAGCCAGCGATCCAGGGAAAAGCCGGTTGGTGCTGGTACTTGCCCCGGATCTGCAAGAGGTCGAAGAAATTTGTTGCCGAGGCGTGGATGGCGATCAGATATTCGTTTGGCTTCGGAGTAGGAGTGGGAAGGTCGAGGACTTTGAGGTCCTCTGGGCCCTACAAGCGTGAGTACACACGGCGTATGAAGACAGGGAGGGGCGGGCCAGCAGTACCTTGACATATTCTTTGATCTGTATGCCTCTCATAGCAGCGGCTATCTGTGAGGGACAGAAACACACATACAAGACGAAGAAGAAAGTTGCTGCGTTAGAGAGGAAGCGCAACAGTAACGAGTGGCTCAGCCCGGTCGGAATTGATGAGAATGGAAGTCGGAAGCTCTGAGGGAGACAAACACGATGGGCCGTGAGGCCATGGCTCGCTGACTCTCCGCTTTGCACGCAAGATTGCCTCGGCCCTGAAGAGCTTCCCCGGCCTCCGCGCCTGCCACCCCCACCCCTCGTCTCGTCGCTGGGCCGGCTGCACTTGCCACTCCATGTATGCGCCACAGGCACGGCCACGCGCTAAACGACGCCAGGCCGTCGGAGCAGGAAGTGACGACGTGTGGTCCGTCTCCGCGCCTTCTGCCGCCTTCCAAAGCTATCCAAAGCCTACCACGCAAGTCACGCAAGCAGGCAGGCATTCAGCGGTGCCTTTTCTCTCCTACACCAACTGCACGACAAGCCCCTTGCACACCCGCCGTATTACTACGCAGCTTGTGGCCGTCCAGTCTGACAGATTTTACCCCTCCACGACGAGCTCCCGCACCACAGTCGCTAGTCCCGGCTTTCTTGACGCGGCACAAGAGATATATACACATCATGGCCGACGACGCCACCACGTCCGCCGACGATGCGCACATCACCTTCAACGTCAAGGCTGCAAACGACCAGAAGCACGTCCTCACCCTCCCCAGCACCACCACAGTCGCCGATCTCAAGGCCAAGCTGTCGACGTCCGACTTTGCAGACATCCCCGCCGAGCGACAACGCCTGATATACTCGGGTCGCGTGCTGAAGGACGCAGACACGCTCGCTAGCGTTAAGATCAAGGACGGCCATACCGTCCATCTCGTCAAGGGCGCAGCGAGCAACGCTCGGCAGAACCCCGCCAACCAAGGCACAGCGGGCCCCCCGGGCGCAAGCAGTTCGCCGGCGCCCCAGGTGCCGACCAACATCGCTGCAGGCACCGGGAACAATCCTCTCGCGGGACTGACGGGTGCGCGCTATGCTGGCTTCCATGGGCTGCCTGGCATGGACACGTTCGGCCCGGATGGTGGAGTGAGTGCCTCCCATTGCCTTGGGTGGTGGGGCATGTATGCTAACACGCCGTAGATGGGACCGCCGCCAACCGCAGACTCGATGCTCGAGCTGATGGAGAACCCCATGTTCTTATCGCAGATGAATGAGGCCATGAACAATCCGGCCGTAGTCGACATGATGATGCAGAACCCCATGGTAGGTACCTCTACTGTTAAGCAGTGCCTGTGTCTAATATGTGACAGATTCGTAACAATCCCATGCTCCAAGAGATGCTAAGAAACCCCGAGATGCGCCGCATGATGTTCAGCCCCGATATGATGCGCATGCAATTACAGATGCAGCGTGCTATGGGCGACCGCAATGGTGGCGGATCGAGTTTTCCAGCTCCGGGTACCACAGACAACACACCACAGCCTAGCTCAACAGCGACCGGCGATGGCACAACCGCAACGCCAAACCAGCCCAACACCACTGGGCCAACAGACCCTTTCGCAGCCTTCGGCGCTGGCGCCGGCGGCGCTGCTGCTAATCCCTTCGCTAGTTTGTTCGCAGGAGGCGCAAATCCTTTTGCTCCACAGCAACAGCAAAATCAGAATACTACTTCAGCACAGAACACACAAGACGCCTCATCAGCTCCTCCAAACACCTTCCCTAATCTCTTTGGCGGAGCACAAGGCGGGCAGGCCAACCCCATTGCAGAAGCAGCTCGAAATCTCATGCAGAACCCCGAAGCCATGCGCTCTATGATGCAGATGATGGGCGGCGGCGCAGGCGCAGGTGCGTCGCCATTTTCCCCCTTCGGCCAAGCTCCTGCTTCGACGACACCTGCGACTGGTGCAGGTCCTAATTCACCGCCCGCTAACAATCCCTTTGCCGCGCTTTTCGGGCCGGGAGGCGGCTTCGGTACACCTCCACCTACAGACAACCGACCGCCCGAGGAAGTATATGAAACGCAGCTCAGGCAGCTGAACGAGATGGGCTTCTACGAGTTCGACAGGAACGTGTCGGCCCTGCGGAGGAGCGGTGGCAATGTGCAGGGCGCGATCGAGTATCTCCTTAATGGTGGAGCGTAGAGTGTTCCTGTGCAACACCAAACCCAACTTTTAAATCTCGCTTTAAGGGAGATGGAGGATATTCTGAGGTGGGAAGAACGCGAGGCGCTGCATCAAGACGGTTCGGATGACTATGGCAGCGATCTTGATGGCATATTGGAATGCTATGATAGCGAGGAAGATTGGTCTTTCTCTGATGGAGATGTCACAGGGAATACAGTTGCGCCTTAAATAACAGGTGCTCGAAGTGATATTCGGTATGCGTCTATCCGCCCTTCCCAACGTACTGAAGATACTAATAGGCAGTCTTAATGCCATTAACATACAAATCAGAGACGAGCGTGCATATGCAACTGTGATTCATCGTCGGATTTGATAGAGAAGGAGCTCGTATTCAGTAATGCCTGCTCACAGCAAAAGCCCTCCTGTAGTACAGCTCACAACAAATAGCGCTGTGATTTACTCTGAAAATTACTCGAGTTTCTCCAGGAGTACTTGGGAGTGCTGCAATGAGTTAAAATGATGACTCTGTGTTCTGTCATGGTGCTAGGTTTGTTTCGTGCAAGGGTCCTTTGACATCGGTAAATCATTAAATTACGACCTCCTTCGTATCAAACACGACTCGACCGAAATGTGTCAGTGACTAGCTTGATTTCGAGTTTGGGAGTGTCTTGCCATCCTGTGTGAGCCACGTACGACGATGCAAAAGGAGCGTCGTAAAGCCAAGCGGAAGAGGCATTATGTCGTCTATTTAACGGTATCGTCCCAAGATGCAAGTCATGATATCGTCTGCTTCGTCATAAACCTTGGAACACCTTCAAAAAAAGGTTGCCAAAACTCCCGTGCAATGCAGTGTCAGACTAGACCCAACTGTTTTACCCAATTTCAAAAACCCAGCGCCGCGCAAAGATGCTACGAGAACAGGAAAAGCCGAACCAAGCTCAATTCACATCCATACCATCATCCTCAACCTCCTCATCCCCATCTTCCTCTCCAGCGGTCAGCACACCAGCACTGCCCAAGCTGCGCTTGCGGTTGCTAGCAACTCCGAAAGGACGACCTGTGATCTGGCCCAGCAGTTCGAGATCTTCGCCACCCACAACTCGCGACTCGGGACTGGCCTCACAGCATAGCTCAACCAGACTGGCGGGGTTAAGGCTCCTGAAGCCAGCCGTACGAACCAGGCGACCAAAATTCTGCATGCAAAACAGGGCAGCTCGCTGCTTGAGCCAATCCTCGCCAGCAGTGGCGGCTCGCTCCCAAATGATGGCCGCATGTTCAATGTCGAGCTCGCGGCCCAGTCGGTTGACGCAGAGTAGTCGAAGGCGCGGCATGTCGTAGATGTTCGACATGACGAGCATGCCCGCAACATCGCTCAAAGTCGGCCCATTTTGGGGGTTCGGCGCAATGCTATCGGTATAGAGGTAGAAAAGAAATGCGCGCACTGCAGAGTAGGGTTCGGGGATATGCATCTTCTTCGAGTGGAACTCAGCCATTTGCGCGCTCCAGAGTCGAGCAAAATGGGGCCAGCGAGCGTGCAGGATTAGTTTGTGGACGTGAATTGGTCGGGATACGGGTCCTGTAGCAATTGACGAAGGGCCTGGGTCTGGTGCCGAAACATCGACGTAATCATCGTCATCAGGATCTGCCGTGATGATAAAGTCTGCACCGCTGCCACTCTCTGGCGGTTGATCGAAAGTCAACGATAGGTCCGCGCCAATGCCGGTGAGGTGTGATGAGACGTTGGCATCAGAAGCTGGCATCATCTTTGATCGTGAATCCGAGGCCAGCTCATTACCCAATATGCCGTACTTGCGAAGGTCGATAGCAAGAACATCGCTAAGATACTCGCCATTATGATTGCCATCTGCAGCTGACTCGATCGGACTACCGAGCAGCCATGCATGTGTTCCTTCCGGATTTGTCGTACAGTAGTGCCAGCGGTAGTTTGGGCTGTACAGATCGTTCCCTTCAGCAAGTTTCTGCCATCGAAGTGTATCTAGCTCCAGGCTGGACAAACTAGTTTCGCAACTCAGCTCAGCCGGCGTGACAAAGTCCAGCATGCATCCCGAGGAAAAGATGTGAAAGTGTGTGCCTGCTGCTTGTGAGGGAAGGTTGGGACTCGAGTGGAATTTGAGTGATGAGATAGACCCGGGCGCAACATATGGCGACCGATTGGAGCTCATTCCATGATAGGATTGTACACTCGAGTTGGCAGTATAGCCGGTGCTGCCAGTCGCGAGCTGGCCCGAAGCGGGAACCGCAAAGCGATGTCGGGATGAAATCAGCTGTCGGTCGCCTGTCCCATACTTCATAGCATGTTCAAATTCAGGGCTACCGCGAAGATCGAGCCACCATATCTCGTTACTCTTTTCCATATCGTCATTGATACCCCCAAAGATCCAGATACGGCCGTTCCAGATCCAGCTGGCGTGATCGTACCGAGGCACGAATCTCCATGTCCGCGACCAGGTCCACGTCTTGAGATCAAGATAGCAGATATCATCGAGCACACTGTCATGTCCCGTCTGGCCACCGCTGATGTATAGCTTGTCGTCGTAGATTACCGCAGAGTGACGAGCACGACCCCGGGGTATAGGCCCGTGGAGCTCGGGTTGTGTCCAGTGAGCTGTCTTGAGATCGAACACTATAACGTCGGCAAGATGCTGGCGATGTTCGTTTTCTCCCCCAAAGACCAAAAGCTTGCTGCCTTGCCACAGACACGCTGTATGTCCTTGCATTTCAGGTTAGTCTCAACAAGCAGGACCATAGGGGGGCGGCCATAGATACCCATGCGTACACCCGGGATATCACCATAGTTGTCTACAAGATTCCATTGTCTGGTGATGAGGTTCAAGCGAAGTACATGATTGTACACTAGATGCGGGAATCAGTATATCTTCATTTCTCATATCCGATGCCTCAGGAGACAGTGACAATGGTTCAAGCACCAACTTGAAAGCCACATGGTGTCCCTGTGCCCCTTGCTCTCCTCTCCGTTCCATTCCATTCCACTCACCTTCGTCTGTATACTGGTCAAACCCTCCAAATGCGTATATCTGATCATCCCCAACGTAGGTCACGGACGCATTGACGAGACAGGCTGGCTTGGCGCCGATGGTAGAGATCATCTTAGGCTTGTAGCCCTCGACGGCAGATCTGCGACTCCGGGCAGGGCTTGCAGACATGAGGAAAGTGTTGTTGCTCGAGCCGCTGGTTCCAGGCGTGTTTGTGAGGGCTGGCGAGGTGGAGGAGGCGGTGGCGGGGGTGAGGACGTGAGGAGGGGAGAGGAGGGTTCGAGCAGTCGTATGCGCCATTGACCTAGCGCGTAGGAGTGACGGGCAAGGGGGTTTTCATAGAGGCCCTGGTGGGCGAGGATGGCCTTTGTGCGGCTTGTGGGAATGTCTGAAGCTTGAGGCTGACTTCCATGCTGAGCGGTGAAGGCCCGAGCGGCAGAAAAGAAAGCTGGATGCGGAAGCGCCAACCCACCAGCCCCGGAAAGTACGATGCTGCCGGCTGCCGGCTGCCGGCTGTCGGCAGCTTGGAGGGTTTGGCCACCAGGCCAGCACCGACGCAACCCAACGCCATGCATCCCGGGCAGGCCATCTCCCAGGCCAGCATGCAGTACAGTACAGCCAGAATGAGCCCTCATCTCCGCTGGCGTAATTCGCGGATTGCACGTGGAGACAAACTCGTATTCCGCGAGAGCTCGGAGCAGTAGTCATGTGATGTCATGGCTGCGCGAGCCGTGTACAGGGATAGGCCTGAGCATCGTCGCCCCGTCAACCCTCGACGTAAACAAAGCGTATTTAACGCTCCTCACACCTGCCATTCTACGGACCCTCACTACCTCTCCTCTACCTTACCTCACCCCCCGCATCTCCCTACATACCTCTACATCTCCGTCTTCCAAGCGCGCACAGCCAATTACTTTCCGAATCAATACTTCAGAGCATCAATTACGACATTGCCTAATACTAATCTTTACCTACAGCACTAGAAACAGAAAACCCACATCGTACGGCTACCTCCCTCTGCGTAGCTTGTCCTGGGCTAACGCGCTTCTAGCAGGCGAGCGACGCAGTCATGGCTAGCCCAGCAGTCTTGACTCCGGTCAAGAGCCGCTCCTCGGTCTTCTCTACCCGCACCGCTGGCGGTCGGATGCCACTGACGCCCTCGCCCCGCACCCCACGAACTCAGACACCCGATGTGCAGGCACACGAGTCTATTCATGGCGGCAATCTCATGTCCCGCTTCCAGCGTTCCATCTCAAAAACGACCCGCGACTCGCCCAAGTCAAACATTGCCCGCCAGAGCCACAACTCGCCACGGCGGCTTGAGCTCGGTGTGTCAGAGTGGTCCCTTACAGGAACGGGCAACACAACGTCGACCAAGACGCCCAAGGCTAAGAAGGACGGCACCCTTCGATCTCGGCCCACCAAGACCCGCATCGCCTACAACGCCGCAGACCGCTTCATTCCTAACCGGACAGCTAGCGAGGCTATCATCAACGTCGGCACGGGCAAGCTCGATCTTGACCAACGACCAAAGTCTAGCTCCAAGAGCGAGGGCTCCGCAGTGCTTGCTAGTGCCGCGAGTGCTTTCGACCTTGGTGGCCGCGGATCAGAGGAGGATGTCGCACTTTCGCTGGAAGGCCTAAGTCTTGATGACGATGAGGACGAAGCCCCATCTCGCTCAAAGGCTGCTCCCGGTGCGGCAGCATATCAGTCGACCCTTGCGTCAGCATGCGGTATCAGCACCAACACACGCATCCTAGCTTTCAAGCCCGCCCCCCCAGAATCATCCAAGCCCATCGACCTCCGCTCACAGTACAACCGTCCCCTCAAGCCTACCACGGGTATCAATGCACAGAGTCGTCGCCGTATTCCCTCGGCGCCGGAGCGTGTCCTTGATGCCCCTGGCCTTGTGGACGACTACTACCTCAACCTCCTTGACTGGTCTTCTGGCAACCAGGTTGCCATTGGCCTCGAGCGCTCGGTCTACGTCTGGTCTGCTGATACTGGCTCAGTCGCTTCGCTCCTCGAGTGCCCGGCTGATACTTATATTTCTTCCGTCAAATGGTCTGGCGATGGTGCCTATGTGGGTGTCGGCCTTGGAACCGGCGAAGTTCAAATCTGGGACGTTGAGGAGCAGACCAAGCTCCGCAGTATGTTTGGCCATGAAACACGCGTTGGTGTTATGGGCTGGAACAAGCACATTCTCTCCACGGGAGCTCGATCAGGTCTCGTCTACAACCACGACGTCCGCGTTGCTCAACATAAGATCGCTGAGCTCGTCTCGCATACCGGCGAGGTCTGCGGTCTCGAGTGGCGTGCCGATGGTGCTCAACTCGCAACTGGCGCCAACGATAACATGGTCAACATCTGGGATGCGCGCGCGCTTGCCGCTCCCAAGTTCACCAAGACTAACCACCGTGCTGCCGTCAAGGCTGTCGCTTGGTGCCCTTGGCAATCAAATCTTCTTGCCACTGGAGGTGGTTCGAATGACCGCCAGATCTACTTCTGGAACACCACTACTGGCGCTCGCATCAACCACATTCCTACAGACTCCCAAGTGACCAGCCTTCGGTGGAGCACGCACTACAAGGAGATCGTCAGCACTGGTGGCTTCCCCGACAACAGCTTGAGCATCTGGAGCTACCCGTCAGGCGTCAAAAACATGGAGGTCCCGGCCCACGAATCTCGTGTTCTGCACAGTTGCCTTAGCCCCGATGGTCAGATGCTCGCTACCGCTGCCGCCGACGAATCCCTCAAGTTCTGGAAGATCTTCGAGAAGAAGCCTGGTCAGCCTTCTGTGGCCGCTGCAGGGTCTGCTTCCATGAAGCCGAGCGTCGTCAAGCAGATGACGATCCGCTAAGCCAGACCCGACATTGCAGCTGGACGTTTTGCGTACGTACGGAACACGTCGAAAGAGAATGGAGCAGGTGGCTCATAATTGGCATGCCGGCTTGCGCAACGGGGCCCTTGTCATTCATCCGACTCTACGCGCAACGGTAAGTTGGTAAGTATCACATCTCGTTTGGGTATGTGACGCGATCCTTTCCCTCAAGGAGGACCTCCACATCAACCCTCGGAAATTGTCAATCTGACTGGGTTCAATGGGCTCTTCATTCAGCGAGGCGTCTCGGAAGCATTGCACGGCGTCGACGGATTCGAGCTTTCGAGCGTCCTATGGATACGAGTTCATGAAATGAGTTATGGTTTAAGATATCCAGTCGCCGTCTTTTCGAGGTGCTCTTGGTTGACTACCTTGCTGGAGGTATTCTTTAATTTAGGAGAGGTGTCACGAGAAGTCAATCAAACAATCAAACGAACATGGCATGTTCTTCCTTTTGCAGTGCTATTCTTGACTTTGCTAGAGTTGGCCATCTAGCCGTATCTAATTTTCCGTCCACCCCTTTGCTCACCCATTTTGCAACTCACAGAAATCCCTTTCCTCTCGGCATAGTGAATCGCATCTCTTCCGTTGATTTTGGGGCAGTTGTCTGCCTTGATAGCCTTTAACGACGGAAGCTTATCAGCCAGCATCTTTATGGAGGCGCCAGTGATGTTGGTGTAAGAAAGGTCAATCGATTGAAGGCTAGTCTCGTGCGCAAGAAGATGTTCAATCTCGTCGTCGTCGCACGGGAGTGTGGCAATATCCAAGGATATTAAAGACCGCGTGAGGATTCGAGGCGAGCGGCCAAATAGACTGTCCGGGCCGTTGAATAAGCCATTATCCCTATCCCCGTTCCTCAAAATGCCGTGAATTGACAATGACTGGAGTGGTGTTGCCCCCGTCAGTAAATGTATCACGTCTGCTTCATCCATCCACGAATCTAGCAACTCGTCCAATCTGTCCGCCGCGAGCATTTCGAATCCCCAGAGCCTCAGATGCGTCAACTTCGGTAGGCGCGATTGCATCATTTGGAGCTGAAAATCATGCAATCTGAATGTGCCATCAAAGTCCACATCCAGTCGCTGAAGTGTTGGAGGAAGTCGAGGAAAGAGACGAAAATGTACACGCTTTAAGCTGAGGTGTATTAGCGGCGGTAGCCGAGATATCTCTGTGGGCCAGGCGATCGAATCCGTCAGATGTGTCATATTGGAAAGCGTCAAGGACTGGAGGTTCGGAGTCTGATGCAGTAGAGACTTTATAGCCATCTGTGTCGCGGGCCGACTGTCTACGAAGTGCATGCTGAGTGTCTTCAGAGCCTCAAATGATCCCTTCCAGTCTGCATTGAACTGTGACCATTTCACTCCACTGAAAACGACATGCTCTAGGCATGATTGATGGCGAACGATTTGTGTAGCGGCATCAGTCGTAATCTCCGGATGCACAACGAACCTCTTCAGGTTCGGTGCGCACTGGACAATGTCGATTAACGTAGAAGACATTGTGTGGGGTAGCGTCAAAAACTCGAGCTCTGTTAGCTCCTTGCAAGCTTTTGCGATATTCGTCAGGACATCGACGTGCTCGAAGCGGTGGACGGTCAGACGGGTCAGGCGAGACTCGGAGCGTCGGACAGCATTGCCAACGAACGAGCGAGGAACTGGTTTGCGGGCACCTGACAAATCCAGGTGTAGCCACAGTTTAGGAAGCTTCGCCAGGTAGTCCTTCCATCCTTTGCTAACACGCATGCAGGTTACCATGTTCTTGAAAGACAGATATTCCAGAATCATCTCTGCTAGCTCCACAGGAAGAATGGTGAAAGGATCAATGGCTGTGGCAGGTGACAGCTTGCGGGTAAGCTTGTCGTGTAGTTGCTGAAGCAGCTAACAGCACGTTAGCTAAACCTCGCACTCAGAAGTGGAATAATCGTTCGCTTACCTTGAAATTTTTGTCATTGACAGGTACATTCTTCGTGCCATATCTATATATACCAAGCGCTGTCTCGGGCTTTTCCATCTTCTCTAGCACACTAGCTGTACGCAGGTAACCCTTCACTTCCGTCTTATCCAACCTAATCATCTCTCTTCCATCTTTGACGGCAGCATTGAAGTCCTTCAACTTGTCATAAGAGGCTGCGCGGTGGTCATAAAGGGCCAGGGTTGGAGCAGCTTCAATGCCCTGGGTCAGCACATCGATGGCTTTTTCGTATTGTTTAAGCTTGTAGTACCTCCGGCCGAGCTCCTGGTACTCTTCAGGTGACGTCCTGCGGGCCATGAGGCGCGCTGTTGGGGACGCTTGGAGCTAGCACTCAAAATGCCGTACTCGGCGGTGAGCAGGTCGTTTCCAGCGGCCTTGATGTCTCTGACATGCGTAACACAAAGACATCCAGTCTGTTCAGGGTGCAGATGATAGTAGTCGAGTTCCACGCAGGGTGGTGTGTGAGAGTGAAGCGTGAACGACGCGTCTAGCTAAGCAATCGCGTCGCCGGGCACGTGCGTGCACCTCGCCATTTCCTCGTCGCGTTTTCATGTCCCGTCAAACATCACCTCCATGTCCATGTAATCATCATCGTGGAACCATTTTTTCAGGGCATTTTACTTTATTGTAATAGTGGCGATGCGCATCGAGGAGCCGAACTTTGACAATGGTGACAAGTGCAAGTCCCTCCCAGGCCCTGCTGCGACTCTACCTAGGGATGCTTTTCCCAACGTTGCGTTCATAGTAAGCTCCTCTCACGACCCGTGAACATACCATACACTCCAGCACCGGATTCATCGTGTATGCAACCGATCCACAGTACACGTCTACAATGCGCCCGGATCTCAGTCCATCCAGTGGGAGGACAGCTTGCTTGGGTCGCTGCAGTTTCACTACACCAAGCGCGAGAGTCGTCGTCTATTTAATCATCAGCATTGGACGCCCATACTTTACGTGAAGTTCGAAGCCCAGCATTGCTCATTAAACAGCGCTGAGGATTTTCCGTTTTTCGCCTTCCATTTTTTAGGAGCTTACAACAAGAGCCGAATAGAGCGCAGAATCTGCATACGAAGGAGCTCCTATTTAGTGAGTCTTAAGTCTCGTTAACACGGCAATCGCGACTAAAGCCACAATACAACGATGTCGAAATGGGTTGGCTAAAAAAAAGAACTTGATGAGATAAGAACTCACGAATCTACTTAGTCATTGTAGATCAGGCGTGAGGGATATAACGAAGGGAATGTAAAGTTTGAGGATACGCATCAATGAAAATGCCCGTAGTCACTCATGTTCCGTTGGCTCTTCTCTTGTCCCCACTAGCTTGCTCCGTCCCATCCCTGAATTTTATCGATGGATGACAGCGCCCAACCCTTCGCCCATCGCCCTGATCTTCCCTTCTACAACCTTCTCCGGCAACCCCAACTCACTACAAATCTCATCAAAGCAATGCATACCATCCAGGAACTTGAGCAACGGCAACCCGCCCTCTCTTTCGTTAGCGCTCACAAAACTAGCTAGTCCATGTAGATCATCCGTTTTTGGAGGGTGTAGTAGCTGAAGGTTAGCGAGGTTCGGATTCAGACTAGTCGTTGCCGTACTGTTAGGTCTGTAGAGAGAAAAGGACTGATTTTGATGTTGAGACTGGGCGTGGGAGGGAACGTTGGAAAGAGACTGAAGGTGCGAATTGGTGTTCGAGGAGTAATGCTGTTGCGTGGTGCCACGGATGGTCGCCGTATCTGAGTCTCTGCTAGGATTCACGATTGATGTTGCCGCCGAGGTTTGTAGACTCGTTGGGGGCGCAGGAGGCAAGGCTGTCGAAGTGGCGATTGCGTACTTGTGCACACGATACAAAAAGCCCTTTATAATGCCAAACGTGATAAATCGTCGGACGTCGATGCCGCTCAGCAAATCGAGGTTCTCCAATACCCAGTTTTTCAGCGTCAAACCCTGGCGCAAAGATGTGTAGAGAGTGATCAGAGTTTCGTGATCGATTTGCCATTCGTTTTCAGTTTCATCATCGTGCTTGGGGGAGGCGATATGGTTGTCGAACTCGGACGCTTTGAGGCCCGATCCAATCCTGTCGTTATGCTGTGATGTCGCAGAAGATATCGAGCTCCGCTCATCCCGACTCTTTTCAGATTCACTACCCACCCGGATCGTTTTCGCATTCGAGCCCCATCTCAACCTTGGCACCCTGATGTATCTCGCACACTCCTCCTTCACATCTGCATCCACGACGAATCCACCGATCTCCGCTGTCGGGGCGTAGATTGCACCGAAGCTGAAGATGTCTAGAAGCACTAGACAACCGTAGTATACCAGGTGCTGGATAGCTCTTCTGGTCAAAGAGAGGTCGGTGTCGGCCAGCTGAGCAATATGTGAGATACTGTTCACGCCATTGATGTAGGGTAAAATGCGATTGAGAGTGAGGTCGGACGATATGGGTGTCTGAAGGCTTGCCAGAGATATGGTGAGCAGTGGGACCTGATGAGCGAGGATTGGTGGAGGAGGTGGGCGAGTCGGGAACAGCTTCAGATTGATCGTGTTGGAATCATCTGCGTCTACTTAGCAACCCCTCCATCCTTCAAGTGTGGCTTGTAGCGAAAGTCGACTTACCGATAGGTATCATACACTCAGCATAATTATTTAAGTCCTCGAGCACCATCTCACACAATGCATACACTTTACTCCCACCTCCTACCCCGAAACCGCCTAATCCCCCGTCCTCTGTTCCCAGTCCTCCAACATCCTCCTCCTCCCAAACCCCCACCTCCTCCCGACTTAAAAAACCGCCCTGCTCCTCCAACCCCCTCAACAGCCTCCCCAACTTCCTCACCACCTCGCCATAACACGCCCAATCCAACTCATTCTCCCCAATCACCACAGCAAAGTTGAAGATGAACTCGTTTCTGCTGTATTTGCCCTCTCTGATGCACACAGGATAGCCTATGACACGGTGGTGGTTGACACAGAAGGTGAGCAGGCGGTCGCAGAATTGTTGCGTGGGTATGAGATACTGTGTGACGGAGGCGAAAGGGAAGAGTGGGGCAGGCAGCGCTGAGGGGAGTGTCGAGGGAATTATGCTTCCGGACGGGACTTGGTGGAGGACGCGGTTTCCTGACAAGTCTGTTAGTACGTGTGCGTTATGCTGGGAACCATCTGTGGAGGGCCCGGAGGTGGAGGGGATGCACCTTTCTCATGATGAAAGCGCGTGTAGAATATAGCCTTGATAGCGCGCGTCGGCATTGAAGAGTGTGGCTGCGCTGCTAGGGATTGTCGGGGACCGCATGTTGATTGTACGGTTCGAGAGGTGCGGGCCAGGGACGCTTGAAGCTTCCTAGGTTCCCATGGTTCGCTTGGTCTGTGCTCAATACTAGCTCTTGCGAGAAACAATACAGCCAAGACACTGTTGTGAGCATTGCTACAAAGGACCTTGTCCTGTGGTGGTGCATCACTGAATACGAGCTCCTCATAATCTTGCTGACACTCGACGTGATAATCGATTCTTCACGTAAGAACAGTTCCAACAGAGATGACGGAGCTTTGGTTTCTACCTTCTCCTACAGCCTTCACTCGAATGCCTACCATTCACCAACTTCTCCTTCCTTGGGTAAAGTTGCCCGAATAATTTTATCACAGTTCAGCAAACACAACGGATCGAACGCCTTCTTCAGCTGCCTCATCGCATCCACAGTGCTCGTGCCCAACTCATGTGGTAAATAGTCTCTCTTGACAAGCCCGACACCATGCTCGCCAGTCGCTGTGCCTTCGAGCTCGATGGCACGCTTCACCATCTCGTGGACGAGGTGTTCGGCTTTTTTGAAGTCGGTTGTGCGGTTGTAGAGGATAATTGCTGATATGGGTGTTAGTAATTGAAGGGTGAAGAGAAACTAGGAGTGTGAGGGGGCCTCTTACAGTGGAAATTTCCATCTCCAACATGCCCCACAATGCTGCCAAGCAAACCGCTCTTGCTAATGTTTTCCTTGGTCTCCTCGATGATTTGAGGTAGCCGTGAGATTGGAACGGCTACATCGGTCGTCCAAACTGCCATGTCATCACGGCCCTCACTCTTGGCCATGACCGACCACAGCGCTTCTTTTCTTGCCTGCCATAGGTCTTCTTTCTCCTGCTCTGACCTTGCGAATTCGAAACTGACGGATCCGGATTTCTTCGCTAGCGACTGGACCTGGCTTATTTGTTCTTTGACTGAGCTTGGCGTGCCGGCAAACTTGAAGAATAAGGTTGGTGCGTTCTTCCAAGTCTTCGACGTCTGGCCAGCGTCATTGATGCACATCATCTGCACATCGTCGAGGATCTCAATTGCTGCTATGGGTACGCCTGCACCAACGACTTTGAAGACACAGTCCGCTGCTGCGCGAACGGTAGGGAATGCGCATACAGCTACGCTTGCATGCTGTGGCTTGACGGTAACCTTGAGTGTGGCCTCTGTAACGAGGCCGAGCGTCCCTTCGCTGCCGATGAACATACGCGTCAGGTCGTAACCCGCAGAGGACTTCCTCGGCCTTTGTCGTGTTTTGATGATCGTACCATCAGCCAGCACGACCGTGAGTGATAGCACCCAGTCCTTCATCGTGCCATACCGATATGCGTTCGTTCCTGAGCACCCCGTACCCACCATACCACCAATCATGGCGCCTGGACCTGGGTCTGGAGGAAAGAACAGGTTCTCTTTCGCCAGCTCTTCATTGAGAAGTTCCCACCCGACCGCGGGCTGAACAATAACATCTAGATCCTCCTTATGCAGCTTTAGAATCTTGTCCATACGACTGAAGTCGATGCAGATGCCACCTTTCGTTGCTGCAAAGTGTCCTTCCAGGCTCGTACCTCCGCTATATGGAGTGACTGGAATCTTTCTCTCGTGGCAAATCTTCATGATTGCGCTGACCTCCTCTGTACTCGCAGGTTTCACAACACAAAATGGGACGTCGCCCGGTTCGGCGGGATGTGATGACCACGAGGACCCGCTATGCGATTCGAGCTCGGACTTCTCAAGTGTAATGTTCTGCTTGCCAACGATGTCGCGGAAATCCGTCCATGCAGCTTCCATGTTAGCTTCGGATATGTTATGCTTGGGAGGTGCGAAGGCCTCAAGAGGCGCGGTCGAGCTGGTGTCTGGTTTATGAGGAATCATTTGGCCGAAGTAATAACCTATGCCTGCGGTAAAAAGGCATGCTGTTAAACTGTTAGCCTACACCACCATCAATGGGGCCTAGGATTGGGGAAGCTGATACCAAAAATAGTCGCAAAGAACTGCCCTCGCGCCGTCCTTTGCTGCAACGACTGAACTTTAATCTGCTCTGCCTTCTCCTTCTGCACACGCTCATAAATACTCTCGTTAAGCTGGAGATAGAATGGCTTCTCCCGTTCCCCACCCCTGTTGTTATTGTTGTTGCTGTTGTCGCTCGCCCATCTTCCCTGTGTGATCCTTCCCGGTCCCACGCCAACTCCGCATACCCTCGACACTGCACTGCTTCTACCAGTCGTCAGAGCAATTGAAGCTCGCGGCAAACTTCGTAGCGACATTGTCATCATAGAGGAAAACAAATCATGTCGTAACAGGAGCAGGCGGCAGATGCGGGAAAGACCTTTGCAGCCTGTCTTTTGAGCGCGGAGTGCTCGGGTAGTCGACGTTGCGATTGTCTTGGCAGACAGTTCCGACGCGGAAGTTCCGACCCAGCGCTTCGGATCAAAACTCGTGTCATGCACAGTAATCACATCGCCGTTGGCCCGTCTGGTTCTGGACCGACCACAAGCGTAACCACGGTGTTCATCTTGCAATTATGAGGGTAATACCTCTGAATCTATGGTTCGTTATAGGCGACAGTTCGCGTGCATGGAGCTAGCATATCGGTCGTGGCAATCTCGGGCATATGGCACCTTCCCATACATAGAAGATGTTACACGAGATCCTTTCTAGGTAAAGGGGAGTTTACGATGAGAAGAATATGCGATTGCAATGCTCGATGACCCATAGTCAGAACAGAAATTCGTCAAAAAGCTGACCCCAGAATCCAATCCAGCCGGCAATGCCACCAGGCACGCAGCACTGGTCAGACCAATTTCTGGAGTATATATAACGCCGGTTCAAAGCCATGTAGAGACATTTGTCTGCGTAAAGGGCAGACCAAAATCGCGTCCTATCTGAAGCCCAATCCTCAAAATGCCCGCGCAATGTATGCAGCATAGATATAGGAAGGCATAAGTCATGAATAGCTATAATCATAAAACCGAACGCCATGCTAAACCAAAAGGGATGTAAAAGGGCATAAGGGTATCGAGGGTAGATAATGGATGCGAAGGTAGCCGCCCACTTATTCAAAATGGCTCAAGAATGAAAGGTTGAGAGTTTCTGAAATGATGGGGATACCCACACCAGCCAAAGTACGAATTGAGGGAAGGCTGACTGCATGGCCTGCTATGCGCGCATGTGGCAGTGCTTGATATCAAGCCGCTCACACATAATGAGCTACCCGCCTGACATGCGCAGCAACCTCGTCTTGAACCAAGTGACGAATCTCAGCCACCTTCCCTTTGCAGCACGGCTCTTGGTCACCTTGGGTGCCGCGCCGCTCTGTTTCTCAGGGTCCACGGTGGTCACGTACTTTGGAAGAGAATTGGAGTGTGCCTCGCGGTGATCTGAGTACTGGCGTCCACCCACGGAAGGTCTAGGCGGTTTCTCGTTTTGAGTGTCAGACATACTGCGCGAGTGCTTGTAGTCGTTCCGGTCGAGAGTTTCAGACCTGCGTGCAGTATAGTCTTCTCTCTTCAACTGCTTGCGGTAGTCCCGCTCCAGTTGTTTATGTACCTCCTTCTCATACTTGCGTTCTTTGGCGCGTTCCTCTTCCTCGAACTTCAGTCGTGCTGCGCGGATTGAGGCAGCTCTCGAGGCAGCATCGACAGGCGAGTCCCGTCCACCGCGGATGAAGCGGCATGTTTGATCGAATGAGGTGCGTGAGCTAGGTGAAGTGGTGGTGTCTATAGACTTGAGAGTGTCGCCCCTCGATCGCGATTGAGCGACAGGTGAGCTAAGGGAGACTGAAGACTGAGAGTAGCTGCCTGCGAGCCGAGTAGACGAGTTGTTGGTGTGGATGCGCAGGGAGACTCCTGGAACGGAGGAGAGCGAATCCGATCGGCGGATAGAGTCAAACGCGTTCTGTCGCAGACGGAACTCTTCGTCGGACATGATATCATCATTCTCGTGCTCGTTGCCTCGTACAGACGGCGGGGAGGATTTAGATACAGGCAGGGTGTACGGTTGCGGGGTTTGGCGTATCGAGGACAGAGGAGTCGGCCTCTGCAACCCTGAGGAAGTGGAGAACTGCGATGTATTCGAGCTGGAGCGGTTGTGCTGGCGGTGTTTGCCATTCATTTTATGGAACGTAACGTCTGCTATTGATCGTGAATAGCTGCTATAGTCACTGATGCCTAGGCCGGCAAGATCGTTCTCTGCGGCAGGGCGCGATAGATCCAAGCCGTTGCTGTCCTTGGATGACAGCTTCCGGATATAGGGCTTGATCTTGAGTGGATTCGAGGGTGTCGCAGTCAGCATGGGCCGCTGTGCTTCTCCAGCTGCCCAGGAGCCTTCGTGCGTGACCTTGGGCGAGAAGGTGAAGGCACCTTGGTCCGCGACAGGACTCAGTGGGCTGATGGCAGAGGCAGACTGGACCCGTTTATGAAGCCTGGCGGAGTTGGCCATGTTGCTTGTAGGTGTCTCGTGGCTATCGCCGTCGCGGCATGGTAGGTGTAAATAATGGCAAGAGTGGTGGTCGCACAGGGCATCACCAAGCCAACATGCTCTGTGGCGTGATGGTTCCGATCTTTCCGCGGCGTTATGTCCTGTCCAAAGGTCGTGACGAAACGACTTGTCAAGCGGGCGGCTGGTGCTGATCCGTGGTCAATTGCAAGACTGCACAGGGGAGACAAACAGTCCGGCTGATGAAGAGCTCGCTGGACCGCTCCTCGGTCGGGCGCAGGGCGGTTCTAGCTGATCCCGCTCCCAGGTGTGCCGATATGGAGCCTCGTAAGTCGAACACTCAGCAACGACGGCGGGCGGCGAGGTGCTTATTATGCACTGCCAGTGAGGACGCGGCAGTACGAGCAGCAGAAGAAGCAGCCGGTGAGGGGAGCTAGCCTTGGAGCGGAGTCGCCGTCTATGTATTTGGAACGAGATAAGCTCCAAGATATAGCGGAAGTCAACAATACGAGTGGCCCAATGCCGCCAGAAGCCATAGAGCGCGGTATTACATGCCGCCGGCCATTCGACCGCCCGTCGGACACCATGACAGGACGCTTCGCTGCTTGCTGGATGTGCGCTTGCTCGTTGCTTCTCCTCTTTCGAAGGCGGTACGCTGCAGTGTGGCCCCAGATGCGCAGCAGCGCGGCAGCTCCACGCAATCAGTGGCACAGCAGTTGGCATTGCTGCGGTCGCCAGTGACACGGAGAGTGTGCCGGATAGGGTAATAACTTCATCAATACTCGCTCATGACAGGTCAGGCGCAACGTGCGGCTCCTCCATGTCCAGCCATACGCGCCGCTTAGATGAGCTGACCGTCCAGTTGGTCTCGCTTCCAAGACCTGGTGCGGGCTCGCCAGGACTGAACGTACATACTTCTTCGTCGCAGCTTCGGCGAGCATTATAGCCAGATGTTACCTGGGCTATCACTCCAAGGTGCCACCAAGGCCTCTGACCGACATGTTGCGGTAAGCTGTTCGACCACTGTTGAGATGTTCGACCACTGTTGAAATGCACACAGCGCGGATAAGATTCTTGTATGCTTACAGGCAGAATCACCTTCAGCCAAGGCCCGCGATCTAGACATGGGCTTCCCCAGGTTACGCCATCGTCAGCACGGCCTCACAATATCACATGCATGATTCAGATATACAGCAGTTTGTCACCCACGAGGCGAAACTGACGTGGGTAGTGAAGACACGACCAACGAGTCACGTAGTAGCCTGGCTGGTCTTTGGCTACCCTTTTCAGCCACCCCTGCAATCTTCCGTCGCATGTGACAACCTGCTGTAGACGATACAACGGTATTGCCTACATGGCAGCTGTTTTCATGTATTATTCATAAAGTTTGACAGTCCGTTGAGTAATGGTCTTCGTCAGTGACTGCTCTATGTCGAGGATTATGTGTACATGGGCCAGTGACCAAAGGGAGGTAAAAGTCTATCGTGCCAAATGATAATGGATATGCTCAGATGTTATGAAACACCTTAGAAGATTTAATACGCAAAAAGCGCGTGCCCATACCCAACCCGATCTCTTATCTATCAACAAAAGTCCTCTCAGTCGACAGTAGATGGTATTCAGTGCTGCACTGAATTTCTTTTATGCAAAACTACGTAGTAACACCACAATGGCTAGACAGAATTATCTGTGAAGCTTCTGAAGATGCCCTTGGTCACTCCCGGAGTAGGTTGACAAGTTTCACGGAACAAACCACAGCGTTACTGCATGGCAAGGGTTGGTTGGTAGGGTTTACTACAGCAAACATGTACGCTGTTGACGCATCAAAGCTCTTTCGTAGTCGCTGTTTCCTAGCAACCTGCTGACTAAGGCACCCTGACGTGGGTGCACGGCCGCACCTTCCTAAGCATCGAGACCGAAGAACACCAAAACATTTCTCCACACGGCATTCATCCTCAACGCACATGTCAATCAACCCGGCGTCATGAGCGGTTTCAAGAGGAGCAATGTCTTCGATCAGGGCAGACCTGAGCGCCCGTATGAAGAGCGCGATGAGCCCGCTGACGTGCCCCAACGGGCGACGGCAGCTCAGTTGGCGACGCGAAAGTAAGTGCCCCTTCATCTGGACTTTGTTCTTGGATATGCCCACCAATCCTGTCCCGCCACAATTCGCAGCGTCTTTCACGAGTGCTGACTCTTTGTCCTGCAGAATCAAGACGGCAAAAGTACGACGCCCAGCAGGCGCCTCCTCTGTGAGTACCCCAGCCGCACCAATACGCCCTCAACGACCCTCGCGACCGCAGCCCCGGGCATGTCGACCAACAGATATATCGCCGCGGGGCGGCGCGAGATACGTCGTAGGCAGGCACAGCAAATGGCTAATGCGCGTATGCAGACCTTGACACAGAGCGCCAACTTTGCGCCGCCGCAGCAGTCCAGCTTCAACTTCGGCGCCTCAGCGCCAGCCCCCAGTAACAACGGTGGGAATGCCTTCAATTTCGGCGGTCCTAGTGCTTTCGGTGGCGGCGCTACGAACAGCTTTCCGCCCGCGCAGTCGTCTGCTCCGAGCAATTCCTTCGCCAACTCGTCGTTCCCAGCATTCGGCGCAGGCAGTCAGAGCACGGGTTTCGATCCCCAACCACCATCCACGGGCTTCAACTTTACTGCGGGAGGTAGCAATCCATTCGCTTCATCGAATCCCGCATCCACCGTGAACGGCACTTCACCTGTGCCCTCCTTTGGGGCATTCGGAACTCAGCCGCAGAGCAACCCATTTGGCAGTCTTGGACAGAACAACACCAGCAACTCAGCACCAGGCGGTATGTTCGGTGCGACTAGCGGTCCATCCCAGACCACCATGTTTGGTACCACTAGCTCTTCAGCGCCCAACGCCACGAGCACACCGACTACAGCATCGCAACCTTTTACCTTCGGCACTAGCTTGTCGGCGCAGAACACCACGAGTACTCCTGCGTCGACGAATATGTTTAGTGGATTCGGCACATCTACACAGGAACCAATACCAGCACAGGACAAGGGCTTCAATGGATTTGGCGCCAGCGCGCAGAAGAACGCGACTGCTACGGAGGCAGCTGCGCCTCGACCAAACTTGTTCAGTGGCTTTGGCACAAGTACACCAGGCAGCGAGAAGACTGTAGCCGCTCCGCCTGCAGCGAAGCTGTTCGACTTTAGCTCGAATGCGTCAAAGAATGATAACGCGGCGACTACACCACCGACGACTAATTTCCCTGATACCTCTGTCTCATCCGTTACAGGCACCAGCGCTATCGCATCTGCGCCTGCGAACAATCCATTCGCGCAGCTCTCTGCCACCCCAAGCACGACTTCATCTCTATTCAATTTTACTTCAACAGCACAGACGCCTCAAGGGCAAGAGAAGACCCCAGGCGCTTCGAACAACCTTTTCCACAGCCTCAAGCCCGCAGACTCGAGCAGCACCTCAGCTGCAGAGACGCCCAAGCCCAACTTGTTCGCGTCGCTAGCGAAGCCAAACGGCACCGCCACTGCTTCACCGGCTGGTTCGGCATCAGGGTTCAGCATCTTTGGGACATCACAAAACAAGAATGCGGCGTCTGGCAGCACCGAAAAGACTACCGAAGCCGCAGCATTGGAAGCTCCTAGTGCATTGGATTCGAGTGTATTCAATGGCTTCAATACCTCACAGCAGGCGACAACTATCGATGCTGACAAGCCCCGGGCAGGACTATTTAACGTTGCCCAACCAGAGACGAGCTCAGGCATCTTTTCTCAAACATTTCAGCCCGAAAATCATAAATCAGGCAACTTCTTCAAACCTCAGTCAACACTGCGAAGTGAAACACCAAAGGAAAAGGATCCGGTTGCGCAACAAAACTCGAAAGAAGCCACAAACCTATTCTCCAAACTCTCGACTCCTTCAACTGAGCGTTCTAACCTTTTCAATACTGCGAAAGAACCAGCACCTCCTCCTACAGCTTTGTCAATGCCTACCCTTACAAGTGCTGCGGCAACCACATCGGCTGAGGCGCCAAAGGGACCCGAACTACCAAAAATTCCCAAGGTCCTTGTTCCAAAAGAGTGGGATGTATCGAACGTCGCTGCGGCCCAGAGCATAGATGGACTGTACAAGCATGTTTCTGACTTGACCATGCAACTCCAAGCCTTGAATGAAAGGTACAGGCAACAGTTGAGCGGTCTTCCTTTGTCGGCAGATTGGTCGAGCATCTCATTGTGGCATTACCAGCATGCCACGGAGATCAAAAAGAGAATAGACAATGCAAAAAAGCAACGCGCTGCCGCCAAAGGCATCACTGGAAATGAGTCAACGCTATCGACGAAGCGAAAGGTTAATGAGGAGAGCCCTGAAAATCGAGATGTGTCTCCCTCCAAGCGCGCCCGTCCTAGTGAAGCGCCTACGACGCCGACTCCACAACCAACTGCGCCCACACCGAAGTTTAACCCGCCGGCTACATCAACGTCGAACATGTTTGCCAAGGCCATTGGTAACAAGCCTGTTCCTTCCCCGGTATCTACGAATTTGTTCATGTCAAAGACGGGCGAGACGTCTAATGCCGAACCGTCGAATCCTGCTGCATCAGTCACAGGTTTCACTCCATCATCGTCTACAACAAAGGGCAGCAGAACGTCGGAGGCCACAACCACCTCGACTGGCTTCTCTCCAGCTTTCAGTAATGGCTCGAAAGCCACATCTAGCTCAACTGGCTTCCAGCCAAACTTCGGCAGTGGTTCGATAGGTGGAGCTGGAGGCTTCTTCACTCAATTCTCCAAAACCGCAAAGACCTACGAAGAGCTTGCAGCAGAACGCAAGGCAAAAGCGATGGCAGAGGACTATGATTCTGACGAAGAGAGTGAAGAGCAATGGTCTTCTCGTTACGACCAGAAAGAAGCTGAACGCCTTGCCGCTGAGAAGAAGCAAATCGCAGCTGCTCCTACGTTTAGCATACCTGCGTCTACCAAATCTTCCGGCAGCACTACGCCCAGCTCGAATCCCTTCGTTGGTCTCGCAAAGCCAGTAGCCGGCACATCAACCCCAGGTTTATTTACCTCGCGCGTCGCTAGCCCTGCGCCTTCCATAGGTGGCCAGTCGGTACTCGATGCTCCAAGCACTGCACAGACTCCTTCGTCCAACATCTTTGGACATTTATCCTCAGGTCCCTCGTCAAACAATCAGGACGAGTCTGACGAGGAGGATGGCGAGCAACCCGCAGGGAAGTCACAGAACGATAAGCCTATCGGTTCTATCGAGTCTACCACGCCACCCAAGCGCAAATTTGGCGAATCTGAAACTGAGTCTGACGAGACACTTGAAGAGACTATGAGGCGCAAGAAGCAAGAGACCGGATCGAAGGGCAGCCTGCTTTCGAGGATGACTAGGGAAGATGACGATGCCGCCGAATCCGAAAAGGAGAACAATTCCTCCACTTCCATTTTTGGACAGACGAGCGGTACGCAAACCCCAATCAACAAACCTTTCCAGTACTTCGACTTTGGTGCCGCTGGCTCAAAGACAGGCTCGCCTAAGTCCGATACGTTCGCCGGCGATCAGACATTTAAGCCTGGAACTCCTATCAAATTCGGAGGGGCTTTAACCACCGAGAAGAAGGATGGTGCACCGAAATTCGTGTTCCAGCCTGCGACTCCGTCGGCAGCTGAATTCTCAACAACACCCGCGAAACCGCCTCCTACATCCCTCTTCAACTTCGGCTCCTCGACTAGCGGATCATCACTGCTTGCGCCGAACGCAGGCTTCTCCGGTCCTGGCTCCGTAGCGTCCTCTGTATTCTCCTCACGTGCAGGCACGCCACTCTCCGAAGCCGATACTAGCGCCGCCTCCGCAGCAGAGGATGACGAGGATGGTGGCAAGCAGGAACAGGTCGACTTTGCAAGACTCACCGAGGAAGAGTTGGAATCGCTGGACGTTGTCTTCCATGCCGAGGTAGCCCTCGCTAAGCACGCAGTTGACAAGGGTGATGGATCAAAGACATGGGCCAACATTGCGAAAGGCCCGCTCTGGATCCTCAAGGATAAAGTTACAGCTAAATGCTTCGTGCGAATACGCATTGCTAGCGGTGCCACGCCTCTGAATTACCAGATTTTGCCCGCGCTACAAGCTAGTGTTACTGGTAGCAGTAAGAAGCAGGTTGTAGCTACGATGCCCAAGAAGGAAGGGGGCTTGAATCAGGTGTATTATGCACTGAAAACTCCAGAGATTGCCGAGGAGTTTGCGGCCAAGTACAATGGCTCCCTGCCTTCAAACTAGGCTACGTTACCTCAACTTGGCTATCGCTTTAAACATGATGTGGATGAGCGCCTGCTTATCTTGCATCCATCGACCAGGCGGGTCGCTCCCCTACCCTCCCCTCGTGTGTTCGCATATCATTCTGTATAGCCCCTGCCTGTCACTATGTTCACACAAAATTGGCGTGTTTTCTTTCCCATCTTATGGATTCTTTCCTGGCCGGTGTTGAGGCTTCATGGGCAGCATTGCGATGCATGGCAACGGTGTTTTTGGGACGGCTTTGCTTGTTTGCGATACATTGGGTGAGGCTGAGAACCACATTAGCAGGCAGGGCTTTGTTTCGTGTAGTATACCAAGATTTTAATGCATCAAGCGGATCGAAATGAACATTTCGATGAAGCCAAAGGACGTTTTCTGTTTACTGTGACTGCTTTCGCGATATGACGCTGTGCTGCACTGCACTGCTTAACGACACTTGAAGAGCGGTATCAAACTTTGCTGGAGTGACGTACTATGTCGGCAAAGACACGAAGCCTGTCATTTGTTATTGAAGCCTATACCAAGCCTCGCAGCAACCTTTCACATCCATTCGAAACTTGCTTTCCTTGGAATCAGGCGTTCTAGCACCCCGCGCTGTACGAGCTTACTATGACGATCAACTTGTTCTATACCCTGAAAGGCAGTATCATTGGCCGGGACATATTGTTTCTGATGGTACATGTAACATCATGAGCAGACATTGTGATCTGACTCCGTTCAGCTACTGGGGGCTGTGTGTAAGGGGTACCAATCTGTTGGATTAGGTGGCATGTGTAAATATAGATGGCTTTATCCGGTACATATATTAGGCCTTACCACAAAGAAGAAGAGTAACAGCCTCACCATTATCGTGCTATATCACCTACTGCGAATATTCTAGCCAATTCTTAGCAGAATCATGAAGCTTGTCCTCGGCCTCTCCCTTCTCGCCGCCACCGCTGTGAGGGGCAGCGTCGTCTGGTACTTAACCCCGAGCGCAAACTGATTGTCTTTCTAGATGCAGCAACACGTATTGCCAGTTCTCATAGGAGCATGCTGACTTTTGTAGTATGTACATACGTTCTTTATAGGTCCTATGCTAGCTGCGCCCTGTAGGACACGTCGTAAAACAGGACACCTTCAAGCATTCGCGATTGCGTTACGAGCATAAGCTAACTTTACACGCGCACCTCAAGTCTCACTCTCTACGGAGCTTAATGGCCAAGGGGTACGAAAATCATGGGTTGTAGACCGCTGGAAATGCCACAACCTCGCCGAGGACGGCATCGATGATCAGGCTTCTTGGGCTTTTGTGGATGTTGGACTCGCGAATGGGTGTGAACTCTACGAGTAAGTCCCTGAGGTTTGGATTGGGGTGGAGGATCGCGTGCAAAGCTTTGGGGCTAACGAGGGCGTAGGGATGCAGATTGTAAAGGGCGCAGTTTGTTTGTGGAGAAGAACAACTCGAATATCCTAGGCCCAGGGCCGGTGAATCTGACGGACTATGACTTTGACAATATCGCGAGCTCGTTCACTTGCCTCTGAATTGGAAGGAGCAACCGACGCGAAGGAAGGGACACAGATGGTCCATCCAGATCGGGGAGCAGTAGAAAATGTACCTGTAATCCATTGCAAATGAGCCTGCTTCTTCTCTATGCCACTCACCAGATGGAAAGTGATGGTGCTATGATGCAGTATGATGTGTTCCACCGTGCCGTTCTCCTCCCCCCAGGTCGGGCGGCGGCTGTGGCTTCTTAATCCCTGCGTCATCAACCACCATTCCCAGCCTTCGCGCTAGTGCCATGCGCGCCCAGGCATACCATCTCTCTCGACTACAGCAACCCGATGCGCCATGCCTCCGTAGCTCGCCCTCCTCGGCGCAGACATGGACCCGCCCTCGGTGCAATTGAACCTCGAGATCCGCGATGCCGTCGTCAAGGCACTCGCAACGCGCCGCCCGATCCTGCACCATCTCAACGCCGACACGTCGTGGCTGCTCCAGATTCCCCGCCCAGCGAATGCCGTCAAGCATGGCAGCCGCATCTACTACAATGTGCTGATTGATCCGTGGTTCGTAGGCGGGCAGTCAGATGTGGCCAGGTGGTTTAGCCAGCAGTGGCATGCTACCGAGAGCGCGGTGAAGAGCGTTGCCGAAGTCGAGGAATTGGCAAGGCAGGTCGAGATACTTGCTGGAGGGTTGAGACTGGGCAAGGGAAGGGGCAAGACTCAGCCGGCAGGTGCGCGCCTTGAGACTTTTGTCGACGTCGTGGCGCTCTCTCATGAGTTCACGGATCATTGTCACAAGGAGACGCTGTTGGAAGTGCATGGGGATGTGCCTGTGTTTGCGACTGAGGTAACATGCCATGGATAAGAAGCATCTCCCCCAGACGCTGACGGCAAGGTAGCAAGCCGCCAATCTCGTCTCCTCGTGGCATCACTTCCGCACAGTTATTACGACACCGACATTCCTGGACGATGCCGACTGGCGCGACTATTCCCTATCTCCTCTCCCGTCATGGCTCAGCATATCGCGCCTTACGGCTGTTGGTGACTCGCTGTACTACCACTCCGCTCTCCTGATCACCTTTGCGACACATCCCTTCCTCCCTCACGCAGCGCCCAAGAAGCGATCCTCGCTATCGATAAACGGTGACGGCGCTGAAGACTTGTCCTCAAGCACAAGCTCAGAAGGAGCGGAATGCGTACTATACACACCACACGGCATCCCCCATACAGCTCTCACGCCAATCGCGAAAGCTGACCCTCCCCTACATACGCTCGCCTTTCTTCACGGGCTGCATGACATCTCCATATCTGCGGCGCAACAGCTGAATCTAGGTGCCACAAATGGCCTGCGCGCACAGAGGATACTGAAGGCGAAATATTGGATTGCAACCCACGATGAGGTCAAGAAAGGAGGAGGCTTCATATCCTGGTTCTTACGGCGCAAGGTCTGGACGCTGGAGGATGCACTGAAAGCAGCCAGCGCTGACATTGGCGGTCAAGGCGTGCATGCGCACGGAAACAATGACGAGTTCGAAGCTATCCATTTCCGAGACATGGGCAATGGAGAAAGTAGCGTATTGGAGTGAGCTGAGTTCTCTTGGAAGAAGATGTAGAACCAGAGCCGTAGATACCCTTTTGAAAACAAACCGACCTACCATACGAATACTGGCGCGCGTTTCGCAGCGTACATCTTCAAAACCACTTTTTTGGTAACATACCTCCGAAATGTCTTATACATACTGTCCATAGATCCAGTATCCTGGATCTCTCCATTTTCCGTTCAGAAAGACAGGCTCCTTCTCTTCCTTCCAGCCCACCTTCCTAAACCCAAGCTTCTGCAGTACATGTTGACTCCCGGGGTTGTCTTTGTCTACGCCTGCTTCTACATAAAATATCTGCTCGCTTTTGGCCTTTTCTTCGGCTACTGATCTAGCGTATTCAGCAATAACGGCCTTGCCTGCCTCGGTCGCATATCCTTTGCCCTGGTGCTGCTTGAAGAATGCATAGCCTATTACGCGAAGGTTAATTGGCTTGTCTGCGGACGAAGCATTATCTGTATCTAGACTCTCGTCGCCCGTGTCTAAATCGAACGATGATGGCGGCGGCAGAACCGGTCCTGAAGCTTGCAGTCGCAGGCTCACACTGCCGGCGTGGTCTCCTGGGTCAAATTCATTTCTTTTACTAGTAGGTGTTTTGACGAAGCAGGCGTAGAAGATGTTGTCGTACTTGGAGCGGTGCTCGAGCATCCATTCGAGGCTTTCGGCGAGAGTGTGGCATTTGCCGTGTAGACTACACTTATCGTTTAGTGATCTTATGATGGTCAATGGACATTTCGATCAACCAAGAGATGAAAGGGAGGATGAGGATGTTATTGAACTAGATGGAAGGCGTTTGGCTCGTTGCAAAGGCACTCACCTCCATGCTGTTGCTTCATCATTGGACCAATTTTCGTGGAACCATTGGACGTGTTGCGAGCCTTCTGATGTATCAGAGAGGCGAATGAGAAGAAGGCGCGGGGTCTCAATGATTGGATTCATGACGAGATGAGTTGGTGAATGTACGACACTCTCGATGTGGAGTGTCTGTAGTATGTTATTAGTAGCGTCTCTCGCAAATGTGCTTCAACATGGCAAATAAGGAAGCATAGGTAACTCAAGAGAGAAGAGCTCTGGTCTTGGTCTCATGGAACTAAAGAATAACTACCAGCCCTTAACTTACTCGGGCACTTGAGTCATAAGTGTACATCTCTACCTGGCGACGGGGGTCTAGGACACCCGCCGAGGCTAACCGCCTGGGCACGTGAGCACGCGAGTGACGCATTACGCACGAACGAATCAAACGCGACCTTCCTTCTTTCAATCGTTTCAAAGTCTTTGATATATCTTACCTTTGGACATCACGACACCGTAGTGTTTCTTACGCACATCGGCTTTAGGCCAAACTTTAGCTACTCATCGATTCTTTATCCTTCGCTACAGCAAGCGCCTGCTCAATGACTCATGCTACGACTTCAGTCATCAAATTCTCTGGCCACCTTGGCCGATCCACCCCATTACCTCTTGTGCCAACATTGTACTTCAATTGCACCTTTCCCTCAGGATACCGGATGATCGGCTTGATGCATCTGACATCTTTGCCTATCGCGCCTGAGTGTCGGTTCTCGAAAAAGTCCGGATTGAACAAAATATCGGCTGAATTGACCTGCAGCATCCCCAGGAAGCGAGGGAGTGTGTATCCCATGTTGTGGTGATGACGGAATACTTGTCTGCCATTGCGGGTCCAGACATCCTCCCATACATCTTGTGGGTAGACGCCGACGCTGTTGACGAGCCATTGAGAGTAATAATTTAGTGCGACCTGTAAGCTCCAATGTTAGACTGCAAGGTACGGAATGGGGTGGACTCGACTTACATCAACCTTGTATGACCCTCCTTCTGCTCCTCGTCGCAGGACTGCGTTCAATACTGCAATGACACCCGCGGTGCCCGTGCAGAAGTCGCTGTTTGGGAAGACTGGAGTGACGGGTTCGTCATTACCCATCGCTCGACCAAACTCCATCGACACACCGCAGCATGCATCTGAAATCTGTTGCCACCCGCTTCTGTACGACCAAGGCCCATTCCAGCCATAGCAATTCTCACGAACAACAATCAGACCCCGCTCGCGGTCCTTAGTGAGCTCTAGCAGACCATCCAAGGAAAAGCCATACTTGTCTAGAACCGATGGCCTGTAGCCCTGAACTACCACATCTGCCTCTTGCACAAGCGCGCGCAGCTTTTCCCGGTCTTCTTCTTTCCGGAAGTCAAGATGTGCGTTCCATTTACCCCAGCTGAGATCAATGTGTAAGATTGACATATCAGTGATGTGCTCAGCTGTTATTCTCATCACGCTCGCACCGAGTTCCGCTAATCCGCGCGTGACGGCAGGTGCTGCTATGACCCGTGTCAGATCGACCACCTTGAGTCCAGCGAGCGGCCGCCGTGCAGAAGTCTCGGGACTGTTTGGCCACCAGCATGCTGGTTGCTTATCGTTCTTTACATCATGGATCTCATAGAGTCCAACGTGTGCATTTGCCTTGCCATGCTCACTTTGCTTGAATTCCTCTTTGGTCCAGCAGATGGTTCCGGCCTGTTTGTACACATCTGAAGCCAATCGCTGCATCTCCTGTGAGTCGATCTGCCCGAGCTTCTCTTCATACGGAGCCCATGACTCTTCATGGGAAGCTACGTCTTTGTTGTGCGGAAGTCCAATGCTATCTTGTGTGGGATCAGGGTTCATCGAGCCGTGAAGATGGAAGTATCGACCATCTTTGCAACGATAGATGTTTGTTGCGGAGGTGCGATACAGGCTACTACTCCCATTGTGTAGATCGCAATCCTTGAAGTACTTCGCGTATGCTGCCTTAGCTTTTGGTGAGGCTGCGGACACGAAGCCTATGTTTTCCCCCTCTGGATCGATTACATTGAGTAGAATCGACATGAAGAAAAGCTGAGCATGATCACTTGGGTGTTATCAGCAATGTTCGGTGCGAGCAGGCTCGGGGAATATTTACGTGTTAATGACGGCCTCTTGAGGTTGCAACCCATATTTTCTCTTCAGAAGCACATTTACCATGGCAGCTTCCAAGCCTTTTAATGCTGAAATGCTTTCAGCAAAGCGCCAGTTGATAGGGATGCTAGGTTTGTCGCTTCCTTCAAAGCGAACGCGTTTCGCACATTCTTCGATGTCTTTTGGCAGCGTTGAGGCAATGAGCGAGTTGTTTAGAATGCCGTCTTCGAAAATTCGTTGGGTGGTTTGAGGAATCGAATACGAGGTCGTCTTGCTATTGACGCCATTCGTACTCTTCAAATGACCGTTGGTTCCGTTGGTTGCCATGTTTCTTCCTTGTTATCCTAGACTTTGAGCTCTTTCAAGGTAACTTTCTAGACTTTTACCACCGAAGACGTTTATTCTTTCGAATAGGACAGGAAAGCTTCAAGTATGCCCCGAGATTTGACTCGCGGAAATAGTCAAGACATTCTCGGTTCTCACACAACCGATTAAGCGCATATCATACTCTACGGCTGGTCATGCGGCTTTACTAATTGCCGAATTCTGCATTCTACCGATTCAAGTGAGTCTGCACTCTCTCCACCTAGCAGTCAGTTGACGTTAGTGCCACACCGAGTCGGCCCTCGGTCGAGTCGCTGAGGTCGACTTGAATGTTTGACCAATCATAACCGAGCAACTCCCCGCACTGCCCATTATGCAATGGGAAACTACAACCCAGGAATGGCACAGTATTTGAGGATAACAATGCTCACAGAGTCAGCGAGTCTTCAAGAAGGTAGTGACTCTAGACAATTAAGTCGGGCTAAACTGTTCGCTGTTGGCTTGCGCTATTCCTTCCGACCGACCATATAGAGCTTCGCACCATCAAGCTCGCGTGACTTCGCAGTCATCCGTGCTCATTGTAGTATCATACTTCAAGTATGGCTCCTTTAAACTACCGTGCGAGATGGACCGAACAACGAGGGAAGAGGCCGGTTCGGATTGCAAACTGCTCAGGGTATAAAGGTATGGTCCGGTCATGTCCTGCATCACACTTAAGGTACTAACTGAAACATAGCCGACCCTGGCTATCATATGCGATATCAAGCTGAGCTCGGTGACGTGGATATTATCACCGGAGATTATCTTGCAGAAGTTAACATTGCGGAGAATGCGCAAGCACACGCAGCAGGGAATCATCCAGGATGGGAGAAGACGGCATGGGAGGGCATCGAGCAAACTATTGATGTTTTATTCGAAAAGAGGATCAAAGTGATTGTCAACGGAGGTGCACATAATCCTAAAGGACTAGCAGAGAAGGTCCAGGAACTGGTTAGTGGCGATTGAGCTTCTACATCAACGCATCGCTAACATCGACGCCGTCAGGTCATGAGCAAAAGTTACGACCTAAAGGTTGCATATGTTCTAGGCGACAATCTTTTCGAAGAGATGAAAGATATTCGAGCGAAAGGACTGCCGCCTCATCTCGATTCCGGCAATAGCGAAGTCACAGTCGCGGACCATACGCTCGACCTTATTGAGAAAAGTGACAAGCCGATTGTCAGTGCAAACGCATATCTTGGAGCTCGTGAGATCGTGAAGGGTCTTGAGCAAGGCGCAGACATTATCATCGCAGGACGCGTTGCAGATGCTAGTCCGGTAGGCGCGACTTGTATTTAGCCGTGTCCTTCACTGACATTGAAACCAGGTCATTGGCGCGGCCTGGTACTGGCACTCGTGGCAGGACACAGACTATGACGAACTTGCTGGGGCTCTGATCGCCGGCCATTTGATTGAATGTAGTGGCTACGTGACTGGATCAAACTTTGCGGGCTTTTACGAGTACCCGCTTGACGACTTATACGACATCACGTTTGGTATTGCTGAAGTAGAAAGAGACGGGACTTGTGTGATTACGAAACATGACGCAAAGAATGGTTTCGTCACCGAGGATACCGTTAAGTGTCAGTTCTTGTATGAATTGCAAGGGAATATCTACCTGAATAGCGATGTGAAGGCCATATTAGACGATGTTCAGGTCAAGGCGGAAGGGAAGAACCGGTACGTAAACACCACGATGATTTCCGCCAAATAGTTTTCTCATAGTCACGGTAGAGTGCGTCTCTGGGGCATCAAAGGAGCACCGCCGCCGCCCACGACGAAGCTTGCCATATTCTACCAAGCCGGTTACCAATCCGAGATAGTTATCAATGCTACTGGCTACGGCACACAGGAGAAGTTTGAACTCTGGGAACGCATGATTAAATTTGGCCTGAAGCGTTTAGGACTCCTGGACCAGTTTGATATATTGGAGTTTCAACGTCTTGGGGTACCTGAATACAACCCGAGAAGCCAACTACGGAGTACTACCTACTGCCGGATCTTTGCGGAAGCCAGCGACCCCGATGTGAATCTGGGCTTGGCCAGTCTGCTAGGAGAGTTTGCGATGCAGCATTACTCGGGTTTCCACAGTACTGCAGATCACCGCACTGCCGTGCCGAAGGCGTACATCTCCTACTTCCCTGCGATCTACCCACAATCGTCCCTGACAACCTCAATAAACATACTGCAACCTACAAAGTCCCCAAATGCTTTGCAGACAAATTCGATCCGTACTACACCACCACCAAAATTTGAGGAACTCGGCAAGCGTCGGAGCTACGAGACGTCCGACCCAGTCGTCGACATGACTTCGTTTGGACCTACCACAACCACACGACTAGGCGACATAGTCCTTGCGCGCTCCGGCGACAAAGGCGGTAACGCCAACATTGGCTTTTTCATCCCTACTGCACTGCCCTCCTCCTATCCACCATCGTCGCCTCTTTATACTGAGGCATGGGATTGGTTACGCACATTTCTCACGATCTCAAAACTCAAAGAAATGTTTGGGGAGAGCTGGAGTGACAAGTTTCACGTAGAGAGAGTCGAGTTCTCTAATATTTATGCGGTGCACTTCGTAGTGTATGGAGTGCTAGGACGGGGCGTCAGCGGGAGCAGCAGGCTTGATTCTTTCGCAAAGGGAATGGGCGATTGGCTGAGAGACGTGGTCGTTGATGTGCCGGTCAAGTTTGTTGATGGGAGACAAAGGAAAGCGCACGCTGGAACATATGCGGCAAGTGAGATCAATGGTGTTAATGGACATAGACTGTAGAGGAACTATAATATTGCCGAGTTGTTGCATTGAGGTGCCTCTAGGGATGAACAAGTGGTGCCAAGCAATTATGACGTATCTAGCAAATCAGCGTGAGAGACGGGTGTATTTGTGCAGCTGCATAGCCACAATCTTTCTTCGTCAATGCGGGCCGCGCATATCTGTCTCCCGTGGTAAAAGACAGC
The DNA here is from genome assembly GCA_033682645.1 of Phoma sp. ATCC 74077. Classification (NCBI taxonomy): domain Eukaryota; kingdom Fungi; phylum Ascomycota; class Dothideomycetes; order Pleosporales; family Didymellaceae; genus Phoma; species Phoma sp. ATCC 74077. The sequence continues at coordinate 696,269 of JAWDJC010000020.1, forward strand.
ACCTAGTACTCTTACTAGTCCTTTTGTCTGCGCCTTGGACGTCAGCCCGGGCAAAATCACACAGCTGCTAACTCTTAACTTTAACCAGTTTGCCGCTATAACAAGTCATCAGGTGCAGCTGACATCTACAACGTCAACTAAAAATGTTCAAGAAGCTGAAGGGGAAGTTCAAAGGCGATGAAAGCCCTACGGAACCGCCACAAGGAACATATCAGCAGCAACTCCCATCAAACAACCCTTACGGTCAACAATCCCCTCAAACACAGCAGCAACACAGCACCAAGTCTACGGAGAAGTATCAAGTACCCACAGTACCGCCACCAGGGCATATTTCCACAGACGCAGGCTATGCCCCTCCTCCTCCAGGACCACCACCTTCCCACTTCCCTCAGCAACCGCCTCCGACCTGGGATCCTCCTCCTTATCATGACTGGACGGTCATTCCTGACACAGCTCTTCTACCTCCTCCACCATCTATTGGATACGATAGCTCTCCCACAGCTAACGCTACTGCGGAGGAAGGCGACCGAGCACTGGCGTGGACGAACGCGAACCCACTTTGGCCGCCGCAAAATCTAGCACCCACCACTCATGCTGCCATCCAAAATGGTCAGCTAGCCCTGTTGAAAGCCCCAACCTATATCGGTGATCTTCTTCCGCAGCCGCAGGCAGGTCATTGGAGATGTCGAACCCACGCCAAATGCAGAGACTCAAGTATTCTCACAAATCTTCCCGTGTACTCCGTGTTCTGGGACTCACCGCGCAACACGCAACAATCGAAGACCATTTACTTTGAGCTCAAAGTCACAGGTATTGGCCGTGGGGGTTTATCTCTCGAGGAAGCAGATGCGGGCATTGCTATTGGCTTTGTCGCACCACCCTATCCGACCTTCCGACTCCCAGGCTGTGAGTAACGTCGATGCACCAATTGCATGTGAGACATACACTGACTTCGTACCTCAACATTTAGGGGAGCGCGCGAGTATCGGTGTGCATGGGGATGATGGTCGCAGATATATCAATGATCCTTGGGGCGGTGTTGATTTCACTACTGCCTTTATGCCCGGTGACACTGTGGGGATCGGTATAACATTCTCAATCCCGAAGAATCCGCCTTCCTATGAGCAGACACAGCAAGGTAGAGCACTAGACATCGATGTATTCTTCACGCGCAACGGGAAGAAGGAAGGAGCTTGGGATGGTAACGAAGAGCTTGATGTACGAAGCGAGGGAGGCAATGTCGGGCTGAGGGGAGAGTGTGATCTATTTCCAGCGATTGGGATTTTTGGTGGAGTGGATTTCGACGTGTTCTTTCACCCATCGCAGTGGTTATTCAGGCCGTACTGATGTATAGAGGGAGGTTTTGATCTGGCATTCTGAGGTAATGCTAGAGCCTTATAACTGAACTTAGCATTTTGGCAGCCACTATCACTTCAGGCGAAGTACAAGATTTGAACCAATGCCACGACTCGAGGATTTCCCTCCAAAGAAATGACTACCACCAGCACCTACTCCTGCACCACATGCCACATCTCAGCCCCACTTCAGCGCTCGCTGAAGCAGATAGCGGTCTCAAATTTCATAATTCAAATCGTTTTCACTGGCCCACCAGGCGCAGTATACGACCTTTGACCCTGATTGACCTGCCACAACTGGACAAGCACACCATCATCATCTGGGTTATACGCTCCCGGTAGTCCAACTCCACTCGGCAGAGCTTTCGTCCCACTACCACCAATCTTGATCTGAACGCATGCCGGATAGAACTGAGCACCCATACGGGTACCAGCAACGTGTAAACCGAGAATCTCGTGGCGCAGTATGTATTCGCCAGGCTTAATGACATTGGGTATTGTGACGGTCCATGAGGCTCCCTGTTTGGCAAGAAAGTCCGAACCCCATGGAGGAGACTTAGTGGTATCGTAGGCCATTTGGTCGAACTTAACCCATGGAGTGCCGCTATTGCCCTTAAACGTTGCGCAGCCTCCCGGCCCGCAGTCGGCGAGGTAGTTCATCACAGGGCCAGAGTGGGAAGACCCCCATTGATCCCAGATCAGTTTGCTATATTAGAATTACGTTACTAAATAGTATCAAGAGTGGTAATGGGCATGTGTTTACACTTTATCTCCCGGGTTAACAGGAATAATGCCTTTCGCTGGTATGTTGCCACCTACATTACAGGTGATGTCCGGTCCAGTGAAATCTGGTACAGGGCCGTTGTCCTTGATGCGACGTGCGTAACGTGTTGGTTCTCTGAATGTAGCGACATGATTAGCACTATTATGTTTTTAGGGGGGTGCAAATGCTTTGGAAGATAGTCATAAAGTAGCTACGTATAAGACATCTTTAAGATACCTTTAGGCGAGCGCTGTATAGCATAATAAAGAAGATTGGTTACTTACTATCCATGAGTTAGCAAAACATTATGAATAGTATTCGTGGAAGGGCTTTCACACCTCGGCCAAGTAATCATCTTGTCCAACTTGCCATGCTGGGTAGGCCTGGCCGTTTACTTGGATACTTTTGAGGTAACCATGGGCAGCGATGTTTTGCGGAAAGGCTAATAAGGCAACCGCTAGGGAACTGAGAACATGCATTGAAAACAATGTTTGAAGTGGGAGAAGTTGGAATGTTTAGAAAATTGGACTTGTGCACACGATATAGTTGACAGTATTTATACAAGCACGCTGAAGTAGGCAAATAATACACTGCGCCAGTGGCCTCTGTGTTACATGCCTGGACTGGGTTCTTCATAGCGGACAATAGTAAACGAGGTAGAGAATAGATCTAGTTTAGTGGAATATTATAGCTACGCCAATAAGCGAAGCCAACGTGACCGGTAGTTTATTGCAAATAGAGTGCTCAAGCCGGAGCGTGCTCTCCGTGTTCCTAAACGGCTGGCGCTCGGAATACTTGAATCTTAGGAAATGACGAAGATAGCGGATTCAGCCTTGGAATTGGGTCTGCATTCAACGCGTGTTCCGTCGGGCCCTACAGCTCAAAGTGCGACGATCTTAGCTCTTAACAAATAGCTTCGATCATGAATAATAACACTGTGATGCAATCCCTAAGCTTGGCATGGTCAAGAACTCTAAACCTAATGCTGCAAATTGAACTAGTTGCTGTGCAATGCATTTCCTTTGCAAAACAATACTCACAGCTCTTTGATAAAATTGTCCTCGAAACTTCGAACATGCTCATTGATACCCTTCCACTCAGAGTACAGCAAAGAACTAGTAATAGCTTAATAGACTACTTCGCGTTATTGCGATTTACGATTAGTTCCTCTGCCTTGGTATAAAAATGGTCTTCAATGTGTCGCGATTGTTAATGTATGAGACCGAGATGCATCCATACAGCGAGGCGCGAGGACAGTACCACTCCGGTCGACGATGCCAGTAACAGTACCAGTATCATCGGCCAAAATTTTCCGACGGTCGAGATTTGCATGGCGAGATGGTGAAGGTATCGGCCTGCTCCTTGAAAACAGGAGATGGAATGTCAAGGTGGAAAAACTTGCATGCGCGCTCTTGTGCAAGGTGCGTAGCCTCCCACTAACCGCATCCACTTCGCGTGCGCTGAGGTGGAGGAGTTGTGTTGGCGAGAAGCGGGATTATAAGTGCTCGTAGGATACTACAAAATACACAAGGGCTGAATAGTGGCTGCAGAAGGAGGCTGAGTGACCAGAAATAGGACGCTGCAAATTCCCTCCCCACACGGCCGTTCAGCGAATCATATCTGAAAGCGACCGCACCATGGCAGAGAAGGGTCCATGCATCAAGCGACAGCTTATGTGAGACGTGCCCATTCTGGCAGCTAGGGACTCATTTCGCCCACATCTCACGCGATGCGGTGGAAGCGAGTCTTGAGCTGGACAGCTGAAAGGGGATTTGGGGCGCTGACTAGGACGGTCTCAGGTCTTGCAGCTGCGCCTCAGCGCACGAATGGCCTTGGGATTTGAAGCCCTCGAAGGCTGAGATGCATAATTTGCCCAAGGACAGCGCAACATAGCCTTATATATTGAGCTGCCGATGTAGCTAGGATCTATGTGCCTCCGCATCACACTCAACATAATTCGCGTCACAAACTTAGTTGCTGTTGCATAGTAATTACGATTCTACCCGCTTCAGCAGTTTGTGCCCTCCCCGCTCGTCCTTTTTCGGTGAACCTCAATCATGGCTTCGGTCGCAGGCACTGGCCAAAACGAGCCAACAACACTGAAAGCCGCCGATAGCAAGTCGGCACATATCACATCCACTGAGCTCCCAGCGCAGGAACAAGATGTTCCCTCTAGAGGCCCCAATCCAACATGCTCAGAAGGAAACATAAACTCACAGAAAGCTATTGAAATTCTGAGAATCATTGAAGGCTATGGGCTGAACTACGAGCGCACCGGCACATGGGATGGCTTCGAGACTTTTCTTCCAACAGTCACAGGACAGGTGGAGCGCAGGGCACCTATACTCATGCTACTTCCTGGGTTCCCATTCAAGTCTCCGAATACCAAGGATAAAGTGTTGGGCGTACTGCCGGATCTCGGTGAAGAGCTTGCGCTGAAGCACCTCGATGGGCTTGCTGAAAAAATCAAGGCCATCTATGAGTTTGGTGCTGAGGTGCATATTACCTCAGATGGGCTCGTGTACAATGGTGGGTCCCCAAAATTCCCGTGCAACCCTTCGGTTTTCTGATTGTGTTAGATCTTCTCGGAGTCTCAGACGAAACCGTCTGGAACTTCGGCCAAGGCGTGCGACAAATGGCTACAGACAATGGCCTCCACAACCTTAGATTTCTCCGCCTCTGGGATCTGCTGGCACACCCGGGCGACTTCCAGTCAAAAGAGTACTATCTTGCACATTCCTCCTGTATTCGTCGCGAGCTCAAGTATCGTTTTGGAGACCCCAAATTCGAAGCTGACATGGTCAGCACGTCTACCAGCGACATGCAAATGACACACACTAAATATCTCGAATTCTTGTCGCAAGACCTTGCGCTGAACGAGAAGCACCTTGCTCTTACACCGGAAGATCAAGCTGCTAACATTGCCAACACAGCCAAGGAGATGATGGGCCGGTGGAAGGCCTTCTCCGCCGCGCTAGCAGCTACGCCCACGGAGTATGTCCGTCTGTCGATCCACGACTCCGGAGGCAAAGACAAGCTTTCCATGGCAGTGATTCCGCAAAAGGAAAAGGGCGCTTTGGGCGCGACTCCATGGCACTCGACGCTTGTAGTTGAGCAAGATGGATCGCTACGCAGTGTGCAGCGGCACAAGGTTGATAAGGAGGCGTATCAGCTTGTGCACCGCCATGGACGACCGTACTTTTACCGCGCTAGATGCGACGACGAGGCTGGTGACGACGAAAACGTCACGTTTGAGAAGCTCTATCCCAACGGTCTAGCGATTCGAGAACGAAAGGCAGTCCCCGCATGATGCGATGGATGCGGCAATCCCCGCTCGGGTGACATTTGAGGAGTTCCTTGGGGCAGTTCAGTTTGATGGTCAATGAGGTTGTTAATTGCTGTGAAGACGAAATCGAAGACGCCGTTTTCATACAATGTGACTAACTGCCTGAGACTTGCTTGCACATTGCCGTGTACTGACCATGTCGTCACTCGTCCAGTGCTGAATGCGGCGCCTTGTTGGGCACATGTAGGTGGGAATAAAGACGGGGTGAGTCGCGTCGAGGCAATGACGGTGGCGATGGCATGATGGTGGTCGTGCGTCGTCGTGTCAAAGGCCGCGGGTAAGGGTGGGCCGCATCGGAAATGGCGCCGGCTGTGCGATAGATGTGATCTGATGGATCTGCCTTGGTGGTCTCACCGAAACCAGATGTAGTTCCGTCGTTGTCGCGGCAAGACATGGTGTCTCGTTAGATTGGAGTAGTCTCAGTCCTCGCCCTGTGCAACGTCGTCGCTCTCTTCTTGACCATGCCGTAGTCGCTCCTTTCCCCTGCTGTTGCTGCTACCGACTTGCGCAGACGTCGACGCAGATGCAGATGCCAACCCCGCCGCGTGAAGACAGCCATGGTACGCCCTCAAGCATCAGTATAGCAGTCGACGGCGGGCACGGCGACTGGACGCATGCCCTACCACAGACTGACCATGTTCGCTTCTTTCGTAGTACCGATTGGTCGCGCACCGCCTGGGACCTCTGGCCAGTTGGAGTCCGACGTTGCGCCTCTTCACAAGCTTCGTGCTGGCACTCTTTCGCGCCGCCTGTTTGTGGTGGGGCCCACGTCGCACCTCACGGCCACCTACAATGAACATTATGTGTTGAACAGAAAGAGAAGATGATTGATTTGCGATGCTCTATCTTCGAGGGAGCCTCTGTTTATATACAGAGGGGAGGGAAGACGTGGGAGACCGTGCGCTGTCGGAAAAAGTGAAAGATAATGAGTCACGTGGTAGGATTCTACACCAACATTATGCTCCGCTGCCCGGCGGCGCTCATCCAAAGCTCATGGGCTAGACGTTTCAGGAGGGGTACCCTGAGCTGTGGCCGGGCACCAGAACCTACTTCGAGTAGGCTGGAAAGACGGGTACTGGCGTCAAGTACTAGTCAGCCACGTCTCTGGTTGTGGAGCGCAAGGGATGGCGGGAGGAGGCCTTCTTGTCAGGCAGCTTCGTGCCCACAGGCGTGCCGGCAGAGGGATGTATAAATTCCTCGTAAGCCTTTTGACGGCTCTTTATATTTTGGACTGGCGTTGATTTCCATCCCAGGTATGAAGTCACCACGCAGAAGCTGATTGACTGCCGCACGTCGATACTAAGTACGCTCGCCTCAGTCCCCGCCCAAACCATCGACATCGTCTGTGCCCATATCCTCGCGATGCTGGAGGTCAATGCATATGATGTTCCCTTGGCCATGCTCTATCGCTTGGAAGAAATTGCAAATATTGCACCTGCAGGGCCACATTGGCTTCACCCAAAGGCCACAACCTTAATGTAGAACGCGCCACGATTGACAGCGAACATGGCTTGATCCCGGACAAGCGGCGGGCAGGCTCAGACACCTTGATCCTCAACTATGATGACCGTTTCGACTCGGCTTCATGGAGAGGCTGGGTGAGCCCTCCGAGAAGGTTGCCATATTGCCGGTTATGAGCGCCTCTCGTTTATTCAGCTATCTAGTCTTCGGCGCGAATCCATTTCGGCCGTACGACGATATATGTCACTAATTCGTTCGAGACCTGGGTCGCATGGTGTCAAGCATGGCGTCTACCGCAGTCGAGTCCGAGGCAAACAAGAAGCATCAAGAGTCAGATCGAGGCTAATTCTGCCTTCAGTGACCACAAACTGCGCCATCTCGTAGATCATGCATCCGTGGGTATACGTCACATTTCCTTGGATGGCCATATGTTATGGGCAAATCATCATTTCTATGGGTTGACAAGTCTGCATTGAAACATTCTGATAGCCTGGCTTCCTTTGATGTCTATCATGATGAGGATAGCCTAAAGGCAAAGGAGTTCTGGGAACAACTCTTGAAGGGAGTGGATCATATGGCCGCCGAATTGCGTTTGAAGCGAAAGTATATACCGGCGATAGGCGATGCAGAGCCGGCTCAACTTCAGGTCCTAGCATTCCCTTACCGTGACGAAACTGGTGATGTGAGGTCAATCATGGCGTGCACGACCGACATCAGCAAATTGAAGTGGGCGCAGACATTCCAGGCTCGACTAGCAGTAGAAGCAAGAGAAGCAAAGCGGCAGCAGGAAGCCTTCATCAACGTCGGCTCACACGAAATGCGGAATCCCGTCAGCGCAATCGTCGATTGCGCTGACGCCATCTCTGGTGCAGTCAAAAAATGCTAGGCCCAGCTCGCGGAGATTGCGGAACTCTGCCTCGATATCTTAAACGAGAACATGCAAAGCGGCAAGATCATTTTGCAATGCGCAAGTCATCAAAAGCGCATTATTGACGACATACTCACTTTGAGCAAGCTCGATTCGATGCTTCTATCCATAACGCCCCTTGCAGTGAAGCCTGCGGAGCTGATTGATTCCATTGTTAATATTTTCGAGACTGAGCTGACGACAACGAAATTGCATACAGTGTCAAACCCGACCTTTCACTATCGGACTTGAGCATCGATCACCTCTATTTAGACCTTTCTATAGTCACAGGTGTTTATAAATCTTCTAACCAATGCAATCAAGTTTGTAAAGCCGTCAGAGGAGCCGAAGATTTCCATCCGATTTGGGGTCTCTTTATCTGGTCCTCGAGCCTTCTTTACTGACAGTATATTTTGGATGACGAGCGCAAGCAAGATGTGGATGTGACAAGCAATCCGGAATGGAGCTCTGGTGAAAAGATTTCCCTTGCGTTTAGCGTCAGCGACTCTGGAATCTGTCTCAGGGACGAGGAGATCTACAAGATTTTCGAACGATTTAGGCAGGCGAATGTCAAAAGTCATGTGAAGTATGGCGGTAGCGGTTTGGGTCTTTTCATTTCCAAAGAGCTCACCGAGAAGCAAGGCGGCGAAATTGGTGCATAATCTGTTTTGGGCCAGGGATCGACATTTGGTTTTTACGTCAAGACGCGCCGAGTAGGAAAAAGAACCCACACCCTGGACGAGCCCTTGAATCTAAATGATTTTCAACAGTCCACTCTTCAGTGGCTCCACGTTCTGCTAGTAGAGTACAACGTCATCAATCAACAAGTACTAAGCAAGCAGCTCAAGAAGGCAGGATGCTATGTGGGCGTAGCGAATCATGGCCTCGAGGCATTGAACATCCTAGAGAATAAGACTTTCGATATGGTTCTCATTGATCTTGAAATGCCTGTTCTTGATGGTGCAGGTGCAATGCGACGAATCCGAACGAAAGAACTGGCGGGAGAGGGGCGGTTGGGACGAGATAGGGGCTCTAGAGCGAGGGAGGGAGCAACATCATCGCCGTGACCGCGAACGTGCGAAAGGAGCTGGTTGATACTGCTATTGCTGCTGGTGCGGTATGCTTAAGCGGCTGCCAAGACTGCATGCCAACGAAACTAATGAAATGGGTAGGATTGCGTGATGCCAAAGCCCTTCAAGGCTGCCGACTTGGTATATGATGAAATCGCTGCTTCCACAAAGAACTGCGCCAGCCAGCGACCCTCCAATCCCCAGCCTTGGTGACCGATCGGACGGCTTCATACCCTGAATGGGAGGACTATCAACGGAACTTCATCTCCATCTGGGCCAGTCAGCAATGCCACATCTCTCGTCTATTCTTGATACACGCAGGAAGATACAGCACCGAAACAGGGTGTTGAGGATACGGAGAAGATAGAAGTAGCACGAACTCATTGTGACTGCTACGATGCAGAACCGTGTTAACAATCGTTTGATTCATGGGCATCGTCTTTCGCCTCTTGACGCAGAGCCTCTGCTTACTCATTTCTAAGGCGATGTAAGCAAACATGCCAGGGCAGCTGGTTTCAGAATGGCAAATCACGAGGGAGCAAGCAGCAATCTTCCTCCGCAAGGTACCACAGCCAATGTATCGCCAAACGTCGAGACGCAACAAGCTAGGATATCGGGTTCTTGGGCCATATGGTGTCTATATATGAGAAGAAATTCAAGAATGGACCTCAGGGAGACCTTGCGTAGAAGGTCTGACTATGATCATATAGGGAGCAGGAGCAAACATAGTCAGCAAATGTGAGCCGTACATGACCCACTGAACTGTCGTGGGACAACCGTCGTCGTCGGTTAGATCAATTACACTGCTTTGTTCGATGCATGCTGAGTTGGTGCCTTGCCACTACTATCTTTGCTTATAATGATGCTCAACTTCGGCGATGTCTCTGGAATCTTGACGAAATGTATGCAAGGTATTCCGGTTGATACCAAAATAAGACGTAGCCTGGGTGAGTGCAACTAGTAGGATGTCAAGGGCAGCATCAAGAGGCTAAATCAGTCCTTCGGCCATAAAGCCATCGCCCTCTGCCTCGGCATATCTCCACGCACACACCAAGCATCATGGCCAGCTCATCCTCTTTCAAGAATGCGCATGGCATACTTCTAAATCTTTAGCTCGAATGGTGATATTGCGCCTGCGCACACTGCAATTGCCGAGCATCTCCTACCTGATAAGTGCCATATTGTCCTAGCAAAGTGACGAGCGCCACAGCAAGAAGAGTATTTACTCCGAAGATGCTCATTATTCTTCGTCGTTCGTTCCTCTGTGCTCCTTCTAACCTGTACTCTGCAGCCTGGCTGGCAAGTAGCGAACACTGTCCGGTTTCAGGCCTGTCGCCTCTATGAAATTTCAGTGTATCATCAATATTACAAGGCACACAGGCCCAAGGTATGGTAAATTCTGATCACGCTATTCATGGTGCAGGCATGAACAGGCCATTGACCAGGCTTTAATAGCCCGACAAGAATAGTTGTTTATAAGATGTACAAAGAAGCGAAGTTAATATGTCCACGATCAACATCATGGATAGATAATACGCTCAGACTAAAGGAGGTGCAGAGAAGAGAGCGTTGGGGTATATGGCGAAAACATAACAGGAAGATACCCATCCAAAGAGAATCAAGGCTCGAGGAGATAACAGCCTTGTACAGAATGAAGCTGCATCATGCGTTAATGATAAGATTCCGCTGACTGGTGTCTTCAGGATAATTGCCAAACACAAATCGATAGAGCTCGCGCAACCACTTGAAGTGTTCACTGCGAGCCAACCACTGCACAGACCGACCAATCTCGAGAGCGGTCAGCCTACGAAGTGGTTGTGTGTGAACAGTGCGTAGCGTTGGGTCTGCCAGAACAAGCTTCCTATAGCTCTCGAATAGCTGGCTTTGCCAAGGGATCGTTCCGAAGCTGTTGGAAGGCAAAGCGCGGATGAAGTCAGGGAGAGGGATTTGGCGGTTATAGCCCGTGTTGATCGCAGCCTTGACGATCAAACCCTTGAGTCGGATCAGGTTTGGGTCCTCTCGGCCTGCAGTTGCAGTGGAGGAGGTATGCACTGAAGCGTCTGAGTAGGTCGAAAGATTGGAAGAGGCAGATGACCAGCGGTCGTGAGTCCGCGTCATACCAGCCTCTGGACCAAGGACAAGGATATTCGGGACGTTGGGTTCGTCGGCTGGTGAAAGCTCTTCCCGGTCATCGAAAATGGTGGTGGGCGTCTCTGGCTGCATTGGAGTTGCCATCCTAGATGAGATGGCGGAGTGATACGAATCGTTCACACTTGATGATCGGCCCGATCGTTCAGAGTATGCGATTTGAGAGTGTGACACAGAAGCGGGGCCTATGGAGAAAGCATACTGCGTGGGTCGTGGGGTCCCGCGTTCGGGTCGCACCTGGGTCCACCCTTCGCGGAACAAGTCGCACAGTTCCCAACAGGCTTGTATTGCGGAGCCTAGCAGTTCTTCATCAGCGGGTTTGCCGTCACGACTGTTTTGGCGGAGGCTGAAAAGCATTTCTGCCAAAGACCAGCATGCGTGCAACAGTGAGTCTGTCTCTTCAGGAAGCGACGTGCGCTGCTTCATCAACCGATGACACAGCGTTAGGTAAAAGTCGAGTGTGCGTTCGCGGAACGTCTCGGGCAGTGTGCGGTCGTGAGCGTTGTAAAGATGATTGTTCAATTCGAAGCTGACCCTCAGTACCGAATCGGAAGCCTCATCGCCGCGCTGTCGCACGTCAAACAGTGCTTGACAGAAGTCTCGGCAAAGCTCCAACGTCGGCCTGATTTGGGCCGATGGATTCTCGTCGCGGCTTTCATAAAGTTTCTGGCAGAGTCGCCAACACGTCCTCCAGGCGTGTTCGTGTATATCGGCTCGTCCACCAGAATAGTGGAACATGCGTTGCCGATGGTGTTGGCTCAATTTGGCAAGCGAGTTGCACAGCGTCCAGCACTCATTCAAGGCGCTCCGGAGAGCAGCAACTTCCTTTTCTGTCTCGTTGAGGCCGTGCAGTGCCTGGCCCATTGTCTGCGTGCCGATGGAGGCAGAGTCGCCGCTCTGCGATTGCGAAGACTGGCTGTCGTCTTGATCAATCACGGAGCTCGCCGAGGACTCGGTCGGGGCATTGTCATCGTACTCTGCTATGTCTATGCGAGTCAGCCGGGGTATATTGCCCGATGGCCAGGCTACGTACCAGCAAGATTGACGCTCATGCGAACACTGCGTCGCTTCATGTCCTCGTCGTAGTCCTGACGAGTCTGCGCGCGGGGTGTGCTGCGATCCGGCTGGCCTGACGATGATACTGCCGTGTCAATTGGGGTTGTAAATGCGGAATTGTTGTATGCGGGATTGTAAGCAGAAGTGTGCTGTTCGTCAACATCGGGAATCAAGTGTGCTTCTGGAGTCGATGGCGACTCGACAGCAGTGCTGTCGGCCGTGTTTGCATTCGAGGACACAGCCGACACGCTCGTCCGATTCTGGGTCCAGCGTCAGCGCCTATGTACCATGTAGTGCAACCAGAAAAGACGGACGCGACACGTACAAACTGTTTGAAATGGGCGGGCGCGTGGATGACAGAGGGAGGAGCATCGTCCGAGTCGGCCCGCGTGCGCACAGGAACCGTCGTGTCGAGTCTGTAGGGCTTTGGCTGGCTGCCCTGGCTCGCCGGGCTCACGATGTCATCTGTTGCAGGCGATCTAATATCACTCGTGCCATCTTCACTAACTTGGTTCACCTGCGCGTCGTCTTCAATCTGTGGTGGGGTCAGCCCCGCACATCGCTGCATTCAGTCACAGCAGCAGCTACCTCAGTGTGGTCGGTATGGCTTGTGCCATTGCTGTCGACAGGCGAAGGGTCCACGGTCGCGGGATAGGGACTGGGAGGCGGCTGGAGGTGGTCCGACGTGTTTGAAGACCTGAAGGAATCCATTAGCACCGCACGCGCAAGCACATGGCTCCTCGATGTTGGCAAGAACAAGGCGAAGGCAAAGGAGAGGGAGAGGGAGAGGGAGAAGGTGGGTGTCGGCACCTATTTGAGAAGACTTGTGTAAAGTTGGCGGGCGAACTGGGGCTGTCGGTGTAGGGACTGAAAGCTGACATGGACTTCAGGCCGCTCGGGGACGGCATGAGCTGGGTCGCAGTTGCCATGGCTCACGCTGCCGCTCGCTGCTGCCTCACGCTGCCTTGGAGGCAGGCACGACCGAGGGAGAGGTGCGCCAGGGCTGTGCCGCGATGGAGGCTGTCGGTCTCTCTGGGGCCGCCCAGGAGGTTGGACGTCTCTGCGAGGCCGAGGGACGAATGGGAGGGGCCAGAGGGGGTGCGCGGCGCGACAGCGTTGGATGGGCGTGGGAAGCGCTGGCGACTGCGTTGGGGAGGGACGGGGGGAGGCTTATAGCAGGCCAGCTGCAGGAGAAGAAGGAGGCTCAAGGTGCGGCGTGGAGAGCAGAGCAGAGTCGAGTCGAGCCGAGTACAGTAGAGCTTCTGGCTGGTTGTTTGTTTCGATCGAACTACTCGTCGAAGCGGCCGTCTGTCTGCCACGGCGGCCAGCCCTTGGCGACGGCGGCCAATGGCGGCCTAGGGCGGGGCGAAGCATCAGGGATGAGCTGCACGTTAAGCGCCCAAGACGACGCTACACTGTCGCGCATCGACGAGCGATCCGCATCCAACGACACAGCACTGGGTCCGCTGGGCGAAGCCGTCGGTCGCGGGATGCGGAAGCGGTCCATGGCTGGTGGCTGCTCCATCGACACTTCTCTGCGACTCTCGCACGCCGTCTGCCCTTCGCCCAGCGGCCCATTGCCCTTCGCTGCCGGCCCTCTCCTTGGTTTGGCCATGGCGAACGGTGCACTGTCGCAGAGTGCGAGTCGGCGGCCGGCCGTGCATTAGCCCGCAAGCATGTCGTCGAGGCCTAGCCTTGGCTTCCACCACCCCCAAGGGCTGCTCAGGTGGGCGGACAGCCAGCAGTCGTGCGGCACAGGCAGATAGCAATCGCCCCGTCTGACATTGACGAATTGGCCCCTTGTCCCCGTCGCGACGTGGCCCACTCGCACCAAGTAGACGGCATTCCAGTGTGACGACTATCACTGCCTCCAGCCGAAACCGTGCATCCCGGGACATGGCCTTCTCTTCTCGCGGTACAGTACGGCACAGTGCCAGTACCTGTGCACCAAGCGTGGCATCGTATACATGCTCCTGGATACTGTAGCATCGTCGCTGCGAGAGGCTAGCTCATCTCCGCCGCGGGCACGCTTGTCAGCCTTCCCCGGTTACCATACGCTCGGATGCAGCCGGGTGGGCGAATCACCGCGCCTTCTTTTCCACCTCGCCTCGCCAAAATACGCTCACTTCTGCGCTCCTCCTACCACGGCGGGCTCACACGCCATCTCTCCCCCGGTGTGAGTATTGTCTCTTCTCCAAGCAGCTTCCCTGCCATGCTCTCAGAACACGACACGAGCTGCCTTCCTTCGGGGCGTACCATCTGTGCCGCGGCCGCGCCTGGGTATTAGCCGCGCCCATGGCTTGCCATTAGGCGCCATGGGAGCACAGAACGTTCAAGGGAAGAGGCCGTTGTCCGACCGGCAGTGCCAATCCCTCATATGACAGACAGGAGGCCGCAGCTGCGGTCTATACCATGTTCATCTTGCATAACTATGTATATCATGCGACCGGGCTTTCATGGCCAAGGAAAAGATGCATTCCCAGCCTAACTGCCCCAGACCTGCTCACGACTCCCTCAACTAGAACCAGCTGCGGTATTAGGGCACAGCAGAACTAGGTCGCTCAATCAGTCAGCACTGATTCCAAATGCATGTTAAGCTCATCTTACCCCACCGCTTGTCGTAAGCTTGGATCCGACACGGCCTTTGCCATCGACCCGTCGCAGCCCCGCGCTCACCTTATGGGCGCTTATTGCTGCTACCCGTTTGGCGATTGTCTCCACCAACAACAACACCCGTACTACTTCGAGTAAAGTCTTCACCATTGCTTAAGCACGATAGCATGTCGTTGTACCAAGGGTTAGAGCCCTGAGGGAATTGCGCTGTCGAAACCCACGAGGCTTTTCAGCATTCGACATCTTGGTGTGCTTCGAGTCCAGCACAACCTCTACTGGTCAAAGCTTAGACAGGACCCTATTAACCTTGACCTCATGAGAAAATTATCAAGCCATTACGTCAGACTTCACGCTCGAGAAAAGCAGAGCCACCAACATTGGCAATGCGCCTTGCCATTGGCCATGGTACGGACCCGATTCACCTCTCGCCAGCAACTACACTGCAGCTTTGAATAGCTATGCTCACAGTGTCAAAATGACAGAGTCTCCATAGGCCACTAGGCGCATCCTTTGGCCAACGATCTCATCTTCTTCTCTCAGGCCATCCTATAACACTCATGCCGCATATATATATATATGGGGTCTTATATGTCGTATTCTACTTCAATCCTAACAACCAACAACTGTGCAGCCCAATGTGTATCCTGCGGCATTATGGTCTCACTCCGTGCGTGAATGGACACTTTTGTTCCGATCGTGTCTCATTACTAAATTACCACCTCTGATGCGCTTTTTACCCAAAACTGTCATTTGGTGACGATCGATCAAAGGGAGGTGGTTCTCAGGCACATCAATTGCCCGATCATCATTCATAGGGCAAACGAATCGAACCATAGGAGACATATGCTGATGGCTGATGACACAAGACATTGTCGCTTCGACATGGTGCCCACCAATTTCGACACGATGAGCAAGGTCCGAAGGGCTCTCGCCACCACTTCCACCTTCTTACCGGAGCACATTGACTCGACACAGTAGGCAGATACAATCTGAGATTTGTATGAGATTGTGAATATGCTTCTATTTGATGCAAAGACTCTTCATCCAGGTCGAAAAACGTATTGTATCTCCCACTTTCAGTCATGTTCGGCCACTCAAATCCAAAATTTAGCTCTGTCGGCTTAAGCGCACTTTCTGATCATAGTCTTAGACTTTTATTGCCCCATGCCATTGGTCCTCATACTTTCCTCTGTCACTGCAGCTTTCTTGAAATCATACATACCATGTCGCCTTCGAGTCAAGGAACCAGACTAGTGATCTTGAAGCGAGATCCTCGGCCAATAAACGCTCCGTACCAACCGCCCGGCTCGACACCCCATATCGAGCACATCGTGCATGCCTGACACCGTTCTGCAAGCCATCGCTTCCTCACACTGCTCGCCTTGCAACATTTTGTATATTTACGCCCATGTTTGAGGGCATTGGCCGTGAAGATCTACACGCACGGTAATACGCACTGTTGTGAAGCCCTATTCTGGTTTTGTAACCCATTCCTAAAACAACACGGCATACTTTGAAGAACTTGGAACTGCACCGCACGTTTGTGATACCCCAATGCGGAATGCGAAGAATTTCCACATGCGTGGCGTCTTCCTGTCCTTTCTTTTGGCGCTTGCTGGTGGGGCCAGCTCGCACCGGTTGTCGTATCACACGAGATGCCGGCCTCAAGCTCCAGCCGATGGCCTCCGCGAGCCGTAAGCCATGTATACACTAACGCTAGGTAGGCATATGCTTTGTCTCTTCCTACATACGGCGTGGTTTTTTGCGTCAATTCTCCTACTGGTCCCTTCCACTTTCCTGGGTTTATTCATTCGGAAAGGGAGCTGTTGCACGAGTCAGGATGCCTCCCCTTTGGCCCCCACCACCATCCACGTCCTCGCCGTCTCCAACCTCGCAGACGAGACAGCTTCCCACACTTGGGCAGTGTCCTCGGTCAGAATATGTAGCAGGCCAGAATGACTGGATGCAGATCACTTCGCCAAAGCACTTTCCTGACTTCGACATCTGCCCGACTTGCTATGATACCTCCTTCCGCAACACGCGCTATAGACCCTGCATCTCTACCATTGCGCCCAAGCCGGAGAATCTTAGCACAAGATGTGACTTCTCGGACCTATGGAACCGCATAGCCTATGCGTGGTTGTTCACACAGAAAACGCAGGATCTCACGTTGATGGAAAGGGTAGCGGGAATTCAACATGATGAAGACGAAGCGTGTCCGAATCTGTACCCAGAAGATCCTGAAGTCAAAAAAGGGTGGGAACCTGCTGTGACGAGGAAATAGTACTGCCTCTACGATCCAAGAACGAATTCATTGATCGAGGATCTGATTGTCTGCTCCGACTGCGTGGCACATATTAACCTCGTCTTCCCATGTCTAAGCTGTATATTCTGGCCCGTAGCCGATGGACAAAAGCTACTGGCGACGTGTGATCTCATGATGTTGGGCGACGGGCAGGCACGCTGTCTTGACTATCTCGACCGCCTCATCGACGTCGCAGAGAAGACTTTAAAGGATGGAACGAGAGATGTTTCGCCATTGATAGAGTAAATGACACTATGGGCTCCTACCCCCTTCTGTAAGAAATGTGGATTCGTCACTGGAGAAAAGCGCTACTCACTACCTTCTACCGTACCCGAGCTCACAGCATGCGAGGAATGCTACATGAAGTACATAGCACCCCTCATAAGCAACTCTCCTCAGCCACGAATCCTCTCACAACTTCAGTCCTCTCTACCTACCACAGGTGGATTTACATGCGACTTGTTCTCCCCGCGTCTACAACAGTACTTTCATGAGGCTTCCACCACCAATGATTTACAAGGCTACCGCCAGAAGCTTGTGGCACGAAACACAAAGATGCAGGAGATGAAAATACATATCAGAAATATGAAGCAAGAATACCAGCAGTTAGGAGCGCAATCTGACATGCACATGAATATGATGCAAATGGAGCGAATGAACGCGATGACCACGAGTATGGCGTGGACGGTGTCAAGCCAGAGTGCGCCGCCGGTAAGTGTCTAGTTATTGAATTAGCTACCCAGGAAAGACAAACTTTTCTATAGATTGACTGGATGTCATCAAGCGTACAGATGAATCAAAGTCACCAGCTCGCGCTCCAAGCTGCAATGAAATCCGACAATATGAAGTTGCTTGAGCAAGAATGGGTAGAGTATTGGGAATAGATGTCTGTGACTCACATACCTAAATGTTCTCTTCATATGATCAAATCATAAATTGATCAAATTTGTTTATCGATGTTTCTAACTCAAGTTTATATCGCAAATTCTCTAAATACATAGACTCTTAAGTAATTATTTTCCGTCATGGAAGAAGTAAGGAACTAACTCTTAGCTATGAATAACATACACTCAGTGGTAAATAATAAAACTATCCTAATATATGGAAGCCACCTCACGCACCTGTCATGCAGGCATAGACGTACTGCCTCATATTAGTGACATTGTTCGGAGACATCCTTTTGCGTCAGACACAAGGAGACAAGCGAGCGTACCACGGGGTCGATCTTAAAAGACACCTATGCAAGGGTCCGTCTATCATGATCGGATACCAACTCTAAGACAAAATGAACAAGGGGCCCGGTACTTGTACTTTATTAGTCAATTGAGATATTGAAATATGCGAATGGCTTAAGATGTGCGATGGCTGTGAGTGTTGCACATAGCTACACAATGACATGATACAAGATATGCATACCTCCGTTCCAAGACTGCAATGCTAAGGCGATCGCTGGTATATCCTCGCACCCGCGCAATGCATTGCAGACTCTACGTCACTGCAGAATTCTTGAAGCGTATCAGACCTAGCATGGAGGCTGAACCACAACCTGAATTCGCACATGAACCCGAATTTCGAGGCCTCCACTAGGGTTAACAACACATGCAATATTGATCGAAAGGACAAAGTACCATATCGGGCACAGTGTGGTGATTTGTGATATTATTTGGCTATAGCTCTTTACTTCTCCCTTTCGTTCCTTTCCATGAAATCTTATCTCTTGTTGTTGATCAGGTACCCCAATAAATATGAATTTTAGTGATAAGCTAGCTCATCTTCACTAACCCTCTATACCTTTTCCATAACCACTTGTCACTCAGCCCGTTGATGACCTGAACAACTGGCCGTATCCAGCCATACCGCCACCACTGTCACAGTCGCTCCAACATGAAGTTTACCAATGCCTAATCTTTAGAAATCGCGCTGATGGCCAACCCACCTCCAATTAGGTGGTGTACCTGAAACCCTCTTGCTCAGAATCAGTCTGATCCATCAGATCATCCATGAAATCCGAAGTAGACATCCTTCTTTCGCCCTCCGAGTAAAGACGCTTGTTTTTCCAAACACACAAAGCCCAGTAAAGGCATACTAAGCCAATGCAGACGCAGTAACATACGATCATGGCGATTACACCACCCGTATACGCAGGTGCCTGCTCAGCGCGAAAGGTTTGCGGTCCAATAAGATTGCCAACAGCGTAGCCAATATAGAGGATCGCAAAGACGACAGTCTTTTTGGTGTTACCAGCAGTATTTGCCTGGGCAAGCCCAATACCCACGACATAGGGACCAAAGTATGTGTAAAGAAGGTATATGCCGACCATCTGGCCCGCAACATTGCCACGGTCGACGGCATACACAATAGCGGTGCCAATGATGGGGACGATACAGGCAGCAACCGTAACAAGGCAGCGACGATTGTCCCATTTCGCACCAATATAGCTGAATATGAATGCCGAAAGGGTCGACATGACGCCCGTGGGCATTGACAGGAGGGACGCATTGACGCTGGTGAAGCCCAAGTTTGCGATAATGATGCCATTAAAAGTCGTCAAACCTCCATTGGGGATGTTAATGGCAATCTACATTGAATTAGCGTTGGGCCTTCGCCAACCAAGGAACGGAATAATACTTGCGTTGAAAAAGAAAATGATCCAAGTCTTGGGGTCTAGGAAGGCTTCCTTGACCTGATACCATTTCCACTCCTTGTTAGAAACACCAGTCTTATTTTCAGCCACACGCCGAATCATGTGGTACTTTTCTTCCTTGCTTAGGAACTTCGCGTCCATAGGAGTTGCCGGCATGTACCACAGCACAAATAGCGACCAGGTAAAAGTGACTGACCCCACAATCAGGAACAGATATTGCCAGATGGCGAGCTTCGCGTCGATGTGTCCGACAGCCCAAGATAGAAAACCATTGATGACGGAACTAGCGGCCGCGAAGACAAGAGCATTGCGTGGTGGCTGCTCCGACTTTCTATACCAAGACGCAATGATGAGCGAGATTCCGGGAACGATAATGGCTTCAAAGACACCCATAAAGAAGCGAATAGCCATCAAGGAGCTCCAGTTTGTACAAGCTGCCATGAGGAGCGCCATAGTGGACCAGCCCACACTGCATGCACAAAGGTATTTGGCGGAAGGAAGCCTGTGAATAAGATATGAGGAAGGAAACATTCCTGCCAAAGCCTGCTCGAAATGAGTTTGAAGACTTGATACTTGAGTGCGGAAAAACCTACACCAAGAGACAAAATAGATCCTAGCCACGAGTACTGCTGGCCGACCAGGTGTGTGTCGGTTCGCAGCCCGTAGATTGCTGCGGTTCCAAGCGCTACTTTGTCGACGGCACCCAGCGTCGCAGTAATAAACAACTGCATTGGTACTATGAGCACTCGATACAGAGAAGTAGAGGGAGTGTGATTGAGCTTACGATAGGAACCATAATACTGTCCACCTTGCGGATCAGCTTCCTCTCAGCCTCAGGAGATAGAGGTGGGTAGGCGTCCACCTCAACTAAGAACTCTGCAGCTTGGTCCACGTGCTGGCTGAGCACAATCTTCTCCTCTGTCCTCTGCTCCACGTCCAAATCAGGGGTATCGTGGTGGATAGTCATGATGAACACGTGTGCCAAAGTTTGTTCTTGAAAAGCACAGAGGATGAAGTGACGAGGGGTGAGTCATTCGACGTAAGCGTCTGAGCATGACAGCGAAGACGGTCCACAAAGAGGGGTTTATATATCTTTCCTCGGCCCTGGTGTTGATGAACAGATAACGCGAACCATGAATGGGAATAAGCTAGCGAAGCGCACACGGGTACAGATAGGCTCCAAGTCATGTCAAGGACCATGTGTGGAGACCTGAGGGAGAGGCCTTACCCCAGAGTCTCTGACCATCGGGATGCTTCAGCCGGCGTGTTGGCTGTGGGTTGACAAGTCGATAAGTCGGTGACAGAGGCGGATGGTCGTTACGATGGAGCGGGAAGCTAGTGAGTTCTCGTTTTCTTCTGCCATTGGACCCTGAGGGCTAGCACCGAAGCGGAAACTTAGCCCCGGTCTAAGCTTTGTCCCATCGCGTCGACCTTCCTACGCTCTCCGTCGTGTCGACCTTCCACACGGTCCTCGTCGTATCCACCTTCTATGTTGCGTCTTGGCGAACATGGGGGCCACTTGTGCGTGCAACCGCCTCCCTATTGAATCCGACCATCGTCCCAGGATTCATAGCGATTCGTATCGAGCATCTTGTCAACACTGCTGCCCGGCCTCAGGTGGGGCAGGCAGCACTAGACAGACGTGCAGTTCGCCATGAGCAGCATATAATACATTTGCCCGGCCCTCGAACACACTTCAATGCCTTCCAGATTAAAACTCGGTTTTACTCGTCCCTTCTTTAGTCGCCTTCAAAGTCGGGCCTTCTCCAATCATGGTCGCTCCTATCGTCCCTTCACATAAACGTGTCAAGATCGCAATTGGTACATATTCTTCACCAAAGTCCCGCCCAATCCTGCGCTGACTTTATTCCGCAGACCGAGGTGGTACCTTTACAGACATTTGGGCTCGGGTCGACAATCAACAAGACATCGTACTTAAGCTCTTGTCTGTAGATCCGTCGAACTATGATGACGCACCTACCGAAGGTATTCGTCGGGTGCTCTCCATTGTACGGGGGGAGGAAGTGCCTCGGGGAACCCCGCTTCCCAAAGAGAATCTTGAGTACGTCCGCATGGGGACGACTGTCGCCACGAACGCGCTGCTCGAAAGAAAAGGCGCCAAGCATGCCCTCCTTGTGACCAAGGGCTTCCGAGATCTACTCGAGATTGGCTACCAGTCTCGCCCGCGATTATTCGACCTCAGCATCATCAAAGCAGAAGTACTATACTCTGAAGTCCAGGAGATCAATGAGCGCGTCACAATTGAAGGCTTCGATGAGGACATCTTTGGTGTCCACAAGGCCACTAACGAGCGTTATGGCTCGCTTGTCAAAGGGTCAAGCGGGGACATGATTAGAATATTGACTCCTTTGGACGAGCAAGCAGTCCGGGCAACCTTGAAAGACTTACGCTCTCGTGGTGTCGATACCGTTGCCGTTTGCCTGGCCCATTCATATATTTATCCAAATCACGAAGCTCGTGTGGGGGAGCTAGCGCTCGAAGAGGAATTCTCTCATGTTTCACTTTCTTCAGCAGTGGCTGCGAACATGATCAAGATGGTGCCCAGGGGTAGCTCAGCGTCCGCAGATGCCTATCTTACTCCGGAAATAAAGAAGTATCTCAAGGGCTTCCTCAAGGGATTCGAGGGCGGCCATTTGAACGACGTCAAAACGGACTTTATGCAATCTGATGGAGGCCTCGTTGGACACAAGAATTTCAGTGGGCTCAAGGGAATACTCTCTGGGCCTGCAGGAGGCGTTGTGGGGTTCTCGAGGACGTCATACGTGCCTGAGACCAAGACTCCGATTGTTGGGCTTGACATGGGAGGAACTTCGACTGATGTCTCTCGCTATGGGGGTGTATTTGAGCATGTCTTCGAAACCACGACAGCTGGAGTGACAATACAGAGCCCTCAACTCGACATCAATACTGTTGCGGCTGGTGGTGGATCAATTCTTGCCTGGAGAAATGGACTTCTGACTGTTGGTCCAGAAAGCGCCTCATCACATCCAGGTCCTGCATGTTATCGTAAGGGTGGCCCTCTTGCAGTAACGGATGCAAATCTTTTCCTTGGTCGCTTAGTACCAGACTTCTTTCCAAAGATTTTTGGGCCAAATGAGAACGAAGCGTTGGATACGGAGGCGGTCAAGCACAAATTCACTGAGCTGACCAAAACTATCAACGCTGACACAGGCAAGACGATGAGCCCTGAAGAAGTTGCATATGGCTTCCTGGATGTGGCAAACGAAGCTATGTGTAGGCCCATTCGAGCATTGACAGAAGCGAAAGGTTTCGAGATCGGTAAGCACAATTTGGCCGTTTTTGGCGGTGCAGGTGGTCAACACGCGTGCGAAATCGCGTCCAAGCTTGGTATTTCCACTGCGATCATTCATAAGTACTCAAGCATCCTTTCAGCTTATGGTATGTGATTCTCTCCTAGCATATCTGGGCATTAACTCAAATAAACACATTCAGGAATGGCACTAGCCAATGTTGTACAGGAAGCCCAAGAGCCGTTGAATGCTACCTACACTGGAAGGGTGATCAAAGAGCTCGATTGCCGCCTGGGCATTTTGAGGAACAAGGTCAAGCAGGCGCTTATCAACGAAAACATCAAAGAAAGTGACATCTATTACGAAGACTACCTCAACATGCGATACCAAGGGACCGAAACCGCTATGATGATCCTGCGGCCGGCTGGCGGAAGCTTCAAGGAAGCGTTTCTTGAGCAGCACCTTCGCGAGTTCAACTTCATTTTTCCGGATAGCCGGCCGATCCTTGTGGACGACGTTAGGGTGCGGGGCATTGGCGGCAGTGGAGATGTCACCGCAGATGCTGACAGGTTGCAATTCGACTTACAGCATACAACCTTTGCTCCGGTGAAGGCTACGACTGCGGAGCGGGAGATCAAGACATACTTCTCCGGAGTCGGTACTGTCACGACTCCAGTATATCTGCTCGAGAACCTCTCTCCCGGTTCAGTAGTTGCTGGCCCGGCCATGATTCTCGATAAGACCCAGAGCATCGTTGTAGTACCCGGCGCTCAAGCTAAAGTCCTTTCCGTGCATGTCGTTATCGAAACTTCACGAATTGGCAACGTACAGACCTCTACTACGGCTGTAGATCCCATCCAGCTTTCCGTCTTTGCTCATCGCTTTATGAGTATCGCAGAGCAGATGGGCCGTATCCTACAGAAGACATCAATGTCGCTTAATATCAAGGAACGTCTCGACTTTTCCTGTGCTATCTTTGGTCCTGAGGGTGGTCTTGTAGCCAACGCCCCGCATGTTCCTGTCCATCTGGGATCAATGTCGTACGCAGTCAAGTACCAGCATGAACTGCTAAAGGGGAAACTACAACCAGGTGACGTCCTCGTTTCTAACCACCCCGAAGCTGGAGGGGCTCATTTACCGGACATAACCGTCGTCACCCCCGTGTTCTCTAAAGGAAACGACATTGCGTTTTATGTGGCGTCTCGTGGACACCACACCGACATTGGCGGCCTTGGTGGCACTTCGATGCCGCCTAATTCTACTGAATTATGGCAAGAGGGTGCAGCAATCAAGTCCTTCCGCTTGATACATGATGGTCTATTCGACGAAGAGGGAATGAGGAAAATCCTTACCGCACCTGGTAACTATCCTGGTTGTTCTCCTAGCCGAAGGCTGGATGATAACATGTCCGATCTCAAAGCCCAAGTGGCAGCTAATAATAAGGGTATGACGCTCATTCAAGCTTTGATGGAGGAATACGGCCAAGATACTGTCCAATTATACATGGGAGCCATCCAGAAGAATGCCGAGATAGCGGTCCGGGCGTTCCTCCGCGAAACACTCGACAAGAAGGGCGCGTCTTTTTGTGGTGTCGACCAAATGGACAATGGCTCTGAGATGCATCTTGCCGTATCAATCGACCCCTCCGGGACGGCGACGTTCGACTTCACCGGTACTGCGCCAGAGATGTATTGCAACATGAATGCACCGCCATCAATCACATATTCCGCCATCATATATACACTCCGCCTCCTCATTGGCATTGATATTCCACTCAACCAAGGTTGTCTATCACCAATCTCCGTCATCCTGCCCAAAGGCTGTTTCCTGAATCCATCGGCGGGTGCCGCAGTCTGCGCAGGCAATACGCAGACGTCTCAGCGGGTCGTTGACATCATTCTGAAGACTTTCGGAGCTGCTGCCGCCAGTCAC
Source organism: Phoma sp. ATCC 74077 (assembly GCA_033682645.1). Lineage (NCBI taxonomy): Eukaryota > Fungi > Ascomycota > Dothideomycetes > Pleosporales > Didymellaceae > Phoma > Phoma sp. ATCC 74077. Next base: position 721,141 of record JAWDJC010000020.1, read on the forward strand.
GGCTGCATGAACTGTCTTGGTTTCTTTGGTGAGGTGAAGAGCGCTGATGGCACAGAGCATTCATACGCCTTTGGCGAGACCATCTGCGGGGGGTCGGGCGCCACCGCCACTGCCCGCGGTGCAAGCGCTGTGCATACGCATATGACCAATACGCGCATCACGGACCCTGAGACACTGGAACGTCGATATCCGGTTATCTTGCGAGAGTTTGCGATTCGCAAGGGCAGTGGTGGTAAAGGTCGGTTCAGCGGTGGCGATGGAGCAGTCAGGGACATCGAATGTCGTCTACCAATCCGCTTCAGCGTCATCAGCGAACGGAGAGCTATTGCACCATATGGAATGCAGAACGGCGAGTGCGGTGCCAAAGGCATCAATTATTGGGTGAAAAGAGTAGAGAAAGAAGATGGATCTGGCTTTGAGGAGAGATGGGTCAATATGGGACCAAAGAATCTGGTGAGCATGAAGGAGGGTGATCGTTGTGTCATTCTAACGCCCGGCGGAGGTGGGTGGGGTCTTGAGAATGGAAAGGCCAAAGTGGTCAATGAAAAGGAGTATGCAAACAAGCAGCAATATCCGCGAGCGGCAGGCAGTATTGCTGCAAGATTGAACGCGCAGGCTGAGGCAAATTAGCGGGGGTAGAATGGGCCAAAGTATCACCATATGTGCTATTCAGCGATTCAAAGACAATAGGTTACTCTGGAGCTGATGGGAAAAATAAACCACCACAGAAAGACTGTGGGCTCGATTTCTATGTGCCCGATAGTTGCCGAAAAATGGGCACTAAACGTGCTAAGCTGTGGGCTGGCGCCTGCTATCTGGTATCTGTATATGAACTCTCTGGAGTGCTTCGTGCGTCCTGCTTTAGTGTGTATGTGGGCAAGCGATCTTTTTAAAAGTAGTAAACGACACGTTGCGTAGCGTCCAACAATCTTGGAGACGCTATCGTATCGGCCTTCATTTCAACGGCAATACCTTGATACTGTACATCAGTCGACCATGAGAACTGATGATCCATGAGCCCAGCAGTCTTAAAGAGGGATACATCAGCCGACGAGCATTGTTACTGCCCTCTGCCTTCTCTGCGTCCTCTCACAAACACTGTCAAGTCGCTCAGCTCCACAACTCGACCCTTAATGTCTTCCTCTGAACCCTCCAGACATCCTTTCTTATTATCGGTGCCGGCACCATGGGTCTCTCCACAGCTCTTCACTTGAGCAACCGTGGGTACAAGAACATAGTGTCCTCAACTGCGGAATCAGCATTCCTTCTGCCTACAGCGCTGGCAACGATTTAAACATGATCGTCCGTATGAAGATGCATTCTACGCTACCAACGCTCTGGTATGATTTGCCCACGCATTTCTCCCTGGTAACCTATCAATCATAATGCACATATAGAACGCATTCCACGCCTGGCGTACCTCCCCAATCTTTTCTCCTTACTGTCGCCAGACTGGCTACCTCGTCGCGTCCTCCTCCACCGCTCTCCCAAAACTAATATCACATATTTCGCGCCTCATCGCCTCATCGCCTCCATACCCTCTCATTCATCTCAGCCGACGTCCAGCATTGCGCCTTCCCCTAGTTCGGTCGCCACTCATGATAAAGTTCTCCTATCTCACCGGCCAACTCACAGGCTGGTCAGGCTATTTCAGTAGCCACGCTGGCTATGCAACAGCCGCGCCTGCTCTGAGAGCCGTTTATGTCGAATTGCTCACACGAGGAGTCGTGTTCGACCTCGGTACATCTGGCGACGCTATAGCCATCCTCCCAGATGCGGAAACGGCGCAATATTTCCCAGCGCCAAAACCATACGTTCGCTCTGCAGACAACAAAATCCACTGCACAGATGTTGTCATACTCGCCACTGGAGCACACACGGCGCGCTTGTCGCCTACCGCGGGAGTGCAGTTGACAGCCAAGGCATGGGCGGTTGGGCAGGTGCAGGTAACCACGGGTGAAGCGGCAATCTTGATGGGCATACCCGTAGTGAACTGCCGAGACCTTGCCTTCATCTTGAGCCGGTTCCTACTGGCAAGGAAGAAGGAGGTGGCCGGTGGTTGATCAAGGTGTGCGCGCATGGCGGAGAGTATACAAGCCTCGCCGAAGAAGACGCATCGATCAGCCTCCCGCCCACATATGCCAAGGAAAACAGGGCAATTCCAGAAGAAGACGAAGCGCTGCCGGAATTCTCGACGAGGCCGTTGGTAAGGCGGTTCGTGTGCTGGTGTGCAGATACGGCAGATAGTGAATATGTGGTCGACTACGTACCAGGGTACGAGGGTCTTGTGCGAGCAGGTGGAGATTCAGGCCACGCTTTCAAGATGTTTCCTGTCTTTGGTGAGTGGGTAGTTGATTTGGTAGAGGCCCATGCTCAGAAGGAGAAAAGGTGGAGGTGGAAGGTAAAGCAAAGCGATGGGAAGGACGATGTTGATTGGATGGTGGGTAGAGTCAAGGATAACAAGGAGACGAGTAGGAAGGGGGATGGTATGCAGGCAGAGAGGCCGAAGCCGAGGCTGGAGATGGGGAAAGTCATGGCGTTCGCTCCAGACGGTTGATATAGATCCAGTTATTTTATAAGGTATGGAGATGCTTGAGAGATGGGATGTTCTGATGGTATTCAGAGGAGCTACTCAGGAGGTGGTTTATCCTAGTCGACTTGAAGTGTCTGAGACGCAAGATAACGAAACATTGGGGTCTAGCCAATATATTAGCGTCGATTGTTGACTTAGCGCAAGAGTTGGCCTAAATAGCCCCGCTGTGCTTCCGACGATCATCCCCTCAACTCTCTATCTCTCCTCCTTCACACCTTTCTCCCAATCGGGACGCAGACTACAACGCAATCAGCTGAACACCAAGTGTCGAGACCAGTTCCTATACAGGTCGTCATTGCATGTGAAGTAGCCATCGTTCGAATGCAACGTACCCAGCGTGCAAATGGCGACGCCCGTCGCCGCACTGGCTGCTGGCCCTGCAAGGATATGCACGTGCGATGTACCGAGGAAAGGCCGCAATGTGCGCGATGCAAGAGACTGGGAATACAGTGTGGGTATGGCATGAAATTATTGTGGCAGGACGATGCCGTCCAGCGAGGAATATGTCTGGGGCGTGAGGGCACGAGAGGCAAGCCGAAGAGCCGCAAAACGGGGGCCGGGCAGCAAACTTCATCATCGTACTTTATCAAAACTACCAAGAAACCGATATTCCTACATACTAGCTATCGACATTTCGGAAGTCAGAGCGATGACGAACTCGACGAAGACGATGGAGACGATGAAAAGCATCATCTGTATGCCAGGCCATCACCCGCGCTTTCACACTTCGGTGCTCTTCCGGCAACCGAAGCATATCTCTTGGATTACTTCATCACCCGTATCTGTCCGAATTGTTCCCTCAGTTCGACGCACAATCCCTACCTACGTTATATCACACCTATGACTTTCGTGTATCCGCCACTACATAACGCCGTAATATCTATTGCAGCTACTGAACGCAAACTTCTGAACGATCGTAGATTTGAAAAGCAGGCATGGTGGTATAAATCCCAAGCTCTGAAAGGGCTCCAAGCCACCATCGCTTCCGGGTCCATTGGTTGGCCATTTATCACCGCAGTCTTGATGCTCTGCTTCGGTGATATTGCCGATGGCTGCAACGACTCCTGGAGAACTCATCTCCGTGGCGGATTGACTCTAATCAATCAAATCAGCGCGGACTGCACCGAAAGCCAGATGCTTCGCAAGTTCTGTCTGATGTATTTCGTAGCTCATGATATAATGGGCCACACGGCTAGCAGTTCAAGTCTGGAGTCCACATCCTACACTTGGCTTGAAGATGACAGCATGGAGGAGATAGATCCGCTCATGGGCTGCTCCCGCGGCTTACTGGACATCATCAACCAGATATCTACCATCAGTTCCAACATGGAACGCATTAGCTCCTCCCGAGCCCTCTCAGTTGAGGAACTAAAGCACGTAAATGAAAACCGCTCTCGTCTCGAGCATGCGCTCTGTACCATCCGTCAACATGTGCCCTCCACAGTCTCGAACCCCAATCTTGCGCTTGTTGCAGAGGCGAAGCGCACGACCGCTCTACTTTACCTCTATGACCGCTTCTATTCCTTGCTGCCGTCATTGAGCGATCTAGGTCCACCTGAAGCAGCTTATCGTCACCTCCACCGCCTCATACACTCTCTCGTCTCGCAGTTAGAGTCATTGCCTGTAACACCAACATTATTATGGCCGTTGTTCGTTCTAGGAAACATTAGCCCTGACAACGAGCAGCATAGGCGATTCGTCCTCGAGCGACTCAATGATATGATTAAGACAAGGAACCTAGGTAGCGTCAGGCTTGCGAGACGGCTGGTGGAGAGGAAGTTTCGGACTTGGGATCTGCAGCTTGATGAATGTGGTGTCAAAGATGGATTGAACCCGAAAAGAGAAAGACCTGCAAGCAACAGCAGTGGGAGACCTTTGAGAGGGAAGTGCATCTCACTAGCATGAGAACACAGGTTCGGTTTACCTTATCCTGAAGGTATCTGATTGAGATCAGTCTTCCAAACCGTACCCATCGCTGCACTTTTGTCATGCTAAGACGCTCCCATCACTCTAAGCCGCCGCATCGTCGATGGATCTACCTCTTTGCACTTCTTCACCCGAAATTAGGGAAAGCAGCCGATGGGTTCATGAAAAGACGAAACAAGCTCGATGGTGTCATAGACAATGTTCCAGCATGCTACAGGGAGAAGAAGAGGCATATTTCCAGGGTTCATATCTACACTTTAAAACTATCGACCAGAAATTCGAGGGGAATTGTTTCCTTTGGCCTCTTGTCTTACGGTGTTCAGGTTCCTTCAGAAATGTTGAGCCCAATGGATACCGAACGAGCAAAACCAGTACCACTTCGTAACAAAAGAGGCTACCAACATAGACACGACAACCTTGGTAAGATTAAACACAGAAACGGCTATCGATTTGCGCGATTCTAGTGAGTACGGGTGCCAGTTACGTTCTTACTCCGCTAATTAGAGATAGAATGCAACAGCGTTGTTGATGACAATGCAACGGAACCATCAGATAGAATAAAGAGCCCAATGACATAAGTCCAGTTCCTCAAGAAGACTATCGCCAATCTGTAATCATGGACGATACGCTCTTGAACGAAGAGCAAAACGGTTCAGCATCTACAATAGTGTCACAATCCTCCCCAATCGGTTGTAGTGAAAGATATCGACTAGAGTAAGTGATACGTATGATTGAAGGAAGCACGATCTAATTATTTTGCAAGACCACATGCCAGGTGACATTTTTTAAAGGCTACGGCACCCAAGCGAGCACACTGTCAGGACGAAGCAAGCGTGTCTGCTTGTGAGCTCAAAACACAGTCAGCTCTGCAGAAGATCAAGCGTGGGCTTTCCCAGAACACAAGTCCCCGTTACACGTGAGCCAGTCAGTAAAGCGAAGAAGTTAGCTGCTTTTCCAAAAGAAATTTGCCGGTCGCAGAAGCTATTTCAATAAATGTCGAAAGCGAAAAGGCATGTGCTCAGAGATCTGCAAGTTCGCAGGCTAAGACGCTTTCATGCAGTTGTTACCATGAAGTCGATCAATTTCGATCGCAGAAGACATAGAACAAGATCTAGACCTTACTTTCACTCCAGAAGATCCTGGGCAGGAAGCCAGAAAGTTTGACCAAGAGGGTGTAGAAAGCAGCGAGGTTATTCTTGATCACGCTTGCAATACGTGCTCTGAAGATCCAGTAACGCAGGCCCAGCTGTACTATGCCTTCGATATCACATTAAAGCGGTTCTCTTACTCTGCTAGTCACTTCGACGGAGCCTAGTAGGATGGGTTTATCAGGTCCTGAAACACATCTTTGCACAGTATTCCCTGAGTCGTACCAAAAATTGATGTCTTTCAAATAGCCATGGTGAGAGGAGTAGTTGCATCCGATAGATGGCACTGTATAGGGTACATATCAATTCTCCGCATACCATGCGATATGTAAGAGCTCGGCTGTCTTCGTGCGGTCATGGTTTTACGTGTTCGCAACAATGTGGTGACGAGTTCCTAGACATAGGCGATATGGAGGAGTCTTGACATGATTTGATGGACTTCTTTTATTCAATCTAAGTATCACCGGCCATGTCATATTTGCGAAAAATACACCAAAATGACGCTGAGCAGACTGTCAGAGCTCCAGCAATGGATGCGTAGACGACTACCAGCCATGGGTCCCGCGCTGCTGGACTGATGGCGATGCCCATCGCTGCTCCTAGGCATGCGCTGAGCTGCACCATGGCTTGCACGACACTTCTCATATCCTTCGGCGCATGGCTGTATGCATACTCACTGGCAGTAACCAAGCCGAAAATCTCGGCGATAGCTAGCCCCACATATACTGGCAGTTGCGTCCACATGTTGATGTCGTTGGGTATACGACCATTGTCTGACGCAGAGCAGGCAAGAGGTGCGTCGTAGCAAGGACCAGTACTGTAAATCAGCTTTTGAAGTCCCGATGCGTATGCCATAGCACCACCACATATCAGGAAAGCCACAGCAACCCGCTTCATGGGACCAAATGCGATGCGGCGTTTGGCCAGAAAGTTGTACAAAGCCTGGATGGCAGGGCCGAGGATGACGCAAGCCACGCCAGCCATTGCCTGGATCATGTCATTTGGCGCACCGTGCAGATTCATCTGCCCGGCTTGTGAGATGAGATTGTTGTGCATTTGCGTAATTGCAAGATAGAAAAATGCAAAGGAGAAGCTGCAAGAACATTAGCCTTGTCAGTGCGAATGTGCTCTCAGCCAACAGGCCAAAAGGAGTGGAGACGAACATAACCCGGCAAGCAAGCAAGCCTTTCTTCAACTCGTCCACGAAATTGTCATCCCAGGAAACATCGACTCCACGAGATTGTCGTTGAAAACCTGGCTTTACTCGATCGAGATTGAATCCATTTCGAGCTGCCAAATTCAAAATGCGCAGAGCTTGGAGAAGACAATCTTTCCCTGGAGAAACTCTGACTAGACGGAAATTTCTATCAGCAATCCACACTGTAACGCAATTGCCTACAGAATCGATTTACCAAGGCTAGAACCAAGAAGAATGAGCAGCGCGGTTGCTATCAGTAGGGATCCAGTTGCCATAAGATAGGATGTCCAAAATCCGACCTGTCGTTCCAAGAAAGTGGCAGGTATAGAAGAAAGAGAAGCAATATTTGTGAACCTTGGGCATCATTAGGTGGCGAATTCATGGGTTGCTTCTGCGTAGAGGATGGCCAACTCACCAATAAAATGCGTTATAGAAAAACTGTAAAGTGCGTGAGCCGTCTATGACTGCTAGTTTACCGTCCTTCTGGCAAATTACGTGGGGCTTGGTCCTTGGCAGCTGATCGCCTGTACATATATTCAGCGGAGGTCATAATACTACGTCGTACCACGTCGAAGCATGCCGTACCCATGAAAGGCGAGATGGTTGCCTTGATGGCTCCAACACCTAGACCAATAAGGAACATCGCCGTAATCAAGCCAGGTAGGCCAACCCCATGGTCCAGGGCGACTGGGAGTGACGTTGTGAGCATGACCAGGTAGCCACACAGAGACAGGCTGAGTTAAACATACGGAGTCAGCTGTGCAAATCCTATGTGCCCGCCCACTACACCCCAACTTACCACAGCCCAAGCAATAAAGTGTTATATCGCCCCAGCCAGATGTCCGAGATAAAGGCAAATAACAATGGAGTCAGGAATAGAAAGACGAAAAAGACATTGGATATAGTAGTTGCAGCCGACTGCCCAAGACCGAGTGCTCCGGGAACAGTCGGCACTCCTCGTGGATTCTGCATATAATTTTCTATCTCAATCGGTGCTTCAGCTCACAATGACACTTGGTAACGAGGATTTTTGAATGATTACTCACGCCAGGTAATGACCGTTGAGTAATACCCAAACCTTTCCGCAGCTCCTATAACGGCGGCAGTCCAGGCAACAAACGGTATATGGTCAACGATGTGCGGAAGATCTCGTATCTCAGCTTCAGTTGCTTCTCGACGATCTGATATGATAGCGTGGACGGCCAAGACTGGCTCCTTTTGGCCCCCTTCTACAACGTTGTCTATGTCGCCCATTCTTTCTCGAAACGAGGTATTGAAGATAACAATCGGATGAGATGGCAAGTTGGCGTTCCGCGATCAGACAGCCCAGCCCAGTAAGTCAAATCGTAGGAAGTATCAGCTATAGTCGATATCCCTTCCGTTGCAACAATACACAGCAGCGTCTTAAAATTGCATCCCGAGGTCCTGTGGAGGTCCAAATCACACAACGGGAGGTCGGAATTGTGGCAAGAGATCTTCCCGGATTCGCTCATCAATTAGTCATTGCGTGGGAGAAGGTGCCAAGCGCCAGCTTCAATATCTGGCGTCTGCTTGCCAAGGGGCTAAGAGATGGCGGAACTGTCTCAAAAGTGCTCTGCTGTACAAGAAGCTTTGAGTTCCCGCCATCGACAGGGTATCCAGGTACCTTTCATTGGTCCCGAGCTTGGCGCAGCTTGGAAACAATCAGTCGTTAATATCACTACAGAACATCGTGTAGATATCATGTCATGAATTACCTAGATCTTCAACTTTTCCAGCTTCATGTGGAAACTATTCCAATTGAGTTCTAGTTTTCATTGCACAGCACATTTACCATCGCAATGCCGCCAAATACGCCTTCCCCAACATTCCATATTAGTTACAACAATACAACGGTCAAGAACTTCGAGCTACGGAATGCGTCTACGTGTTTGCAGTATCTGCTACCAACTTTGTACACCTTACCACCGAACTTTTCGCTTCTCGACGTTGGATGTGGCCCGGGAAGCATAACTTTCGACCTGGCACGACGCTTCCCCCGAGCAAAAATCATCGGCCTGGATCAAGACAGGACCATCATCGAGCGAAACCAGGCGAACATTGAGAACCTTGCTCCTGGCACCAAGTTGGAATTCCGTGTCGGAGATATCCTGAAACCGGAGTCGTTTTTGACAACTGGTGACATTGGACACTTTGACGTAGTCCACGAACACACAACGCTTATCTGCATACCTGACCATGCCCCGGTACTCAAGCAGATGAAGTTTCTAGCCAAGCTAGATGGGGGCATCGTGGCCTGTCGGGACGGTGACACGCAATCGCAGATCGTATGGCCGCCTTGTCCTGAGAATGCAGATCTGCAGGAACATATCTACCGCATGAACGGTCTAGAGACGCAGACGGGTCGACGGCTGATAAGAAAGGCGTTGGATGCAGGCTTTCGCAGAGATCAGATCACGGCTTCGGCCAGCGTCCTGTCCAACATCACAGCAGAGGAGAAACAGGCCTATGCGGGCTCGATGCTAAATATGCTCGCAGACGAAACATCACAATATCGTCAGGCTGCGGCAAAAATTGGCTATACGAATGAGCAGGTCGAGGTGCTGAGACAGAATATGCGGAGATTCATCGATGCAGAAGATGCATGGAGACTGTTAATTTGCACCGAGATTGTATGTAAACTAGACGAGTCAGCCGCTTAAACCCTACCGTAACTACACATAACCTTTGCTCTTCTTTTCCTTGACTCAGCCACAGAACGCTCACTCCCTGGATCATGTACCAACTTCGAGTCAGGTCTGCTACAATCACCAGCTAAAGGCTTCATCTACCAATACATAGGCGCGACATTGCCTGCAACCCCTCGCAATTTGAGTAACCTTGAGTCGAACATCATCTGCCAAGCTCGGAGGACCCGATACCACAATAGCCAATGGCCCTTTACCGGTACTGTCACTATATACCAATCCCTGATGAATGATAGGATCCAAGTCGAATCGCTGCCCGACTAGTGTTACCACCCTGACGTTGGAGGAGAATGCGTTCAGAGTAGGCGTCAGGTCCGTGACAAGACCGGGCTTCCGACTGGACCAGAAGAGTTTGGTGTCTTTCGTTTCGCTATGTCTCAGGAAAGCTAGACATGCTGTGATTCCCACACCGCCTGCGATACACAGTATGCTGCTGCACTGGGATAGCTGAGAATTGACACGGCCAGAGTGATTATATGGGCCGTCTATCAGGACGCGCAAACGGACCCACTTGTCCTCCTTGCCAGAAGCTCTATCTATCAGAGCTTTGGTGACACCACTACGAGTGCGAGCGAAAAATGTGGTGCTTGCGTGATGACGAACTTGAGTTTTCGCGTCACTTACCACCGTAGAGGCGGCAGCGTGAAAGGTGGCTCCTTGTTCATGGATAGCGTCTGGTTTAGGACTCAGATCCGAACCCAAATTAGATTCAGAGGGTTGCATAAGTCCATGTTGGGGACCCGAGATGAAACCGCAGACCGAGAACGGATGGGTCTCCCAAAATCGCCAGCTGAGGGTCGGAAAGCAAAGGTAGGCGACTCCCGCCTTGAGATCCTTGCCTTCGACGTCGATCCGTATGTACTCATTGTCCACATCTGGGATCAAAGTCACAATGGCTGTGCTGCTACCCTGAAAAGCCATTCGACCGATCCGTGTCAGACGCTCGAGTCCCCAGATTCCAGCTGCCACAAACATCCAGATCTCGTACCCCCAATTGTACGTATAAACATACCAGATGTGGTAATGGTAACCAATGAGAAACAGCAAGGAGAGTGCGACGTGCGAGACAATAAAAAACTCGTAGAACTTCTGTCGAATTTTGAGAACGGAGAAGGGAATCAAGGCACACATTGCCACAGTTCCAACAATGCCCCAGATCCAATACAGGCGCAAAATTTCGGCTGAGTATGTGCCGGCTTTGACGTAGTAGCTCCAGAGCATGGCGGAGTGCATTACGGTATGCAAAACTGCCCAGTATCCTAGCCAACGGTGGAGCAATAAGTAGGTACTATAGCTCCAGTCGGTGAGGTAGAGCAAGACACTATTTCGAGACGAGAAGAGGAATAAGGCCACTACGTTTCCCATGGCCATCGATCCGGCGCGGTTACCAACAATACTGAGAAGTTGCTTGCCTTTTGTCGTGAAACTAGCCTGGGGTTGCTTGATAGTGTAAGGGGCTATCAGTAATATGATGTTAAGTAAGCTGATCAAGAGAATGTAAAGACCCTGTCCGCGAGTGGGCACCAAACCTCCTGCCACTGGCTTGCGATGATATCTGCCAAATGCTGCAGGATATATTAAGATTGATTTGACGTGGCTCCAGCTGTGACTTCCTGTCATTCCCGGAACGAAGCGAAACAAGGAAAGTAGGATGGGCAGAAAGATGGCCACGGTCGCAATCGTAATCCTGCTCCTGATTAGGTCCTATCGTCTTCCAGGGTTCATCTTAGCCTCAAAGCGGATCTCTACTCACGTCATCGTGCTATGACCTTTCTCGTTGATCTCGAAGTCTGATAGATAATTGTATTGCAGTTGCCATTGCACAGTGCTGACGAGGCTCGTTGCGTTAAGGGCCCCGCTGCCGCCAGTGGTAGTCGCCAGAGGACTCGAGACTTTGTATGGTACCAAACCCTTCGGCGCTGATATAGATATAGTGTTTGTCGCGTTGCTAGCTTTTGCGCTATCCTCGTCCTGTCGTGCAGCAGCTAAGGCGTCCTTGTATGACACGACGGGGACATGTTGATAATCACTCAGAGTGCCTGTTCCGAGATGAGATGCCCAATAATCCTCGATCAGACTAGTCGTTGGTTTGTCGCTCAGTGTGCAGTAGATGTCGATGCAGAGAGCCATGGTCTTGAGAAATGTGAAGTCTTGGACGAAGCATACTGGCGGCGTTAAGACCGGATTGTGTGCTGTTCCATGATTCTCATGCGAGGAAGACGGCGTGCATGCCAGCGTTTGTTTGCGAATTACGTTGCGGCAGGCAAAGGTGCAAGTTGGATTGTATAAGGTCTTGCCGTATCCTATCAGGCCTGTGCCATCGGCTCTGACACTTGTTGTGTATAGCTGTAAAGTGGTCAGACTCGGAACGAGCCAGACTCGCGGTTGCACCATAGTCGACGTCGAGTGGTTCTCCTCGTCGTCACGCGCTCTTCTTCCTAGTCCAGAGTTCTGGATGCCGTCAGAATTCGTGCGAGCAAATCAAGGAAATCAAGATTGAGCAGTCAAGTCTCATCCATACTACAGGATACCATCGTGGGGCGGATCTGGGGTTTTATAGGTCCCACCACCCGCAATTGTGCCGAATTAAAGGATATTCACGTGAAACCAGGAATATGTTCTGGATTACAAACGAACACGCCACGACCAGGAATAAGCATACTTACCCACGCCACAGGAAGCCTCTCGCGCTTCCCGTCTCTAAGCAACGTTCCTCCAATATGAATGACAGGTGAGCTCAAATTCACTGTACGATTTCCCCATTGTCGGCTCACACCCACAAGAGCCGTCAATATTCAAGACACGTTCTCGTGAGGGCCTTTGAGCTAGTTTATCCCGGTCTGCAGGGCTTAGAAGTCGTGAATGTCTTGGAATCCTTGGCATGAGCAGGTTACTACCTGAATTAGAGCCCCCGCCACTCAGCTCCTCGCTTCGACTACAGGTACAACAACAACGGCCTCAATTCCCTCATAGCTCCAGGACCAAGAAACGGCCAAAAACCGGCCAAGCAGCGGCACATCGAGTGGGATATATTATTGGAGATGGCACCACAGTTGGACCAAGCCTAGACAAACCTTGTCAAGCGGAATGCTGACAAGATTCTAACTCAGTGAGCAAAATTCCGGATCCTGGAATGGAGTGGCAAGATGCTCTCTCACAATAAGGAATACCCGCCGAGTCGGCCGGGTACTGATCTATCTCACACTATCTACATTTATTTGTCTAGTGAGACTCGGCTGTATATGCAGTTGTCTACGCCACCGTGTAGTAACTTTCGGTCTGAATTGGACCCGGTTTCGACCATGAGACATACGAACCTCCCGCGGAAGAGGATGAAACCAGCAGAAGACAATAGTCACGAGCCGCAAGACGTGCTTGTGTTGTATCTACTGGTAAGAATGTTGCAACCCAAGGAGATCGCAGACATAAGAAGCAAATGTTGGGGGTTTAATCGTCCTCGAGTCTATAGTCAAACTCCTCCCTAACTTGCTGAGCGAGCTCCAGACACTCCTGTCTGCCATTCCTGCTGGCTACTGTGATGTATCCCACGCACAACAGCTCGCTGGAATCTGGGCCGTCCACGAATTCCCCTTTCTTTCTGAGTGTTTGATAGTGCACGACGTATTGTCGAAGAGCCGGACGCGTTGCCAGGAACTCCTCAACGGCGTCCTCCGACGCCATAATGCCTGCTCGAGTCGGTGGAAGAACAACGACGCCCAGAATATATTGGGGCCTGCTGCCGAGAAATGGTTGTGCCAGCACCTTCACTCTCAGATTTTCTCGAGAACCCAAACTCAGGAGAAGCCGTACCGCGTAGTAGTCAATACCATACGCTAGGAGAGCGGAAACGCAATTAATATACCCCGGGGATCGGGCGTTCACCTCATGGAGATAGCAGGAAGGGTTTTGCTTTCTGTTCGCAGTGTCTGTTACAAGCAGATCCACGATCCCGTTTGCAGTATGCTGATAATGGGCGCGAGAATTTCGCACGCGTGCTTCGCAATGGAAAATGCCAGACTGGAAACCGAGGTTAAAGATGCTCCTAGTCAATGCATTCCTTAGCAACTCCTGTTCCTCAACCGGGAGATTCGTTGGTACGTCCATGAGTGTTTCCATGAAATTGGCTGTCGTGGCATTGATCTCGTCATCGGGGCGATCGCCTGAGCATGGGAAATCATCCGAAATGTCGCAGAAGAGAACCTCCCCATCCAAGATGATAAAGTTTGCATCGACCTCGGGCCCATCTATGTACGGCTCTACGACCACCTTCGTGTTACTGTTGGGCGACAGTGCATGTCTTGCCGAAGCACGGCGGATTGCCGTATACAACTCGTCTCGATTTCGTACTTTCGTCACACAATCACTATTCCACCCGCTACATGGCTTAACGATGATTGGAAACTGTAACGTGTTCTCTTCCTCGGCAAATACTTTGTCAAGGTCTGCCGCAGTGTTCACCACGAAGCCCTCTTTCATTTGAGCAACATCATTCTCCAGTTGCCGCGTCGCCCCTTTATCGCCCGCAAGAAAGTAAGCTGAAGATGGCGACGTAGGTAATCCAAGGATCTCGCAAGCACGGGCTACCAGCGGTAACCGGACATCACTAATCGTCACGATGCCATCAACCTTATGAGGATAAGATTTGACGGCATCAACGACCCTCTGTATCAGACCGTCGTCACCATCCACGCTTATAGGGATGAAAGCCTCACGATAGTGCGCATGTGGGCCATTATCATCCTCGAGCCAATGTCCTGGTTGATCCAGCACAACAAGTGTGATACCCAATGCCCTGCCAGCCTCGTAGAACTGACGACTCGCCTCAATATCCGCACGGCCCTGAACCCAGAACACGCGAGAGCGTGTCAGACCCTGATCGATGATGAAAGGCACCGAAAATCGTTTCGAAAATTCATCATCAATATGCTGACGTAGAAAGTCGACGCCTTGTGACTCCATCGCCGTACGACAGACGATGCCGCCTATGGCCTTCTCAAACAACCTGATGAAGTCTTCTGCAGTTGTCGCTACAATTGCCTGCTCTGGACTCACGCCAGACACACTTGAAAGCGGCTCCAAAAACGACACAGCGGAACTAATATTCTTGGCACCATGTAACCTATAAACCAGAAAATCCGAGCGTGCGACGAATCCGGAGGTTCTGCTGAACACAAGTCTGAGTATAGTCGTGCCATATTCTGTCTTGCTGCTATTGACCGATGATAACTCTTCTCCGATTGTAGCCAGAAGCTTAGTGAAGGTGGTCGCGAGTTGCTCAGCACTGGTATTGAGGCTGATATATGTTGTGACCACGTCAGATACAAGCTTGTCTGAGGTGGTAGGGACCACCTCCAAATCCCAGTACCACACAGCTTGCAGGGAGGATTGTTCAGATAGAGTCAAATCAAGCACCCTCAAGAAGACTGAAAAGTGTTAGCGAGTATGTTAGATGGCGCCAGGAGACCAAAGAGATGCACAATCTGGATGACTCTATCACTCCCCCAGCATGATTCACTTACCCATTTGTTGATCTTGTCGCCAGGACAAGAATGTGTATGCTGATCTACGTGCGGTTGCTTATGTTAAAGTTAAGTTTGTGACAAGCATACATATGTGAGGCAACCAGACTCACTCATGATTGTCGGGCTTTCCTCTTTACACTGCGGAGATGTGGGTAAATCTGCTATTACAAAAGTTCGTTGAAGATCTGATGTTATTCGAAAAAGATTAGACACAGTCGAGTAGAGGGCTGCCTACCACACAACAAGATACAACAGAGATATGAGGTTTCCTCACCCGTTTGCCAAGATACAAAGCTTCGCTTGGCTACAGAAGAGCATGCAACTCTACACTAAGCTGCATGATTCACGTAAGTGTCCTGGGCGGCTGGGCGGTCTTCTCTCCTAGTAAGCCCGAGACCATTGCTAAATAAACAAGGTAATTTATCGGATTTATGCATGCCAGAGAATTAACAACTCACATGAAACGACCGCATACCACAGCAAGAAAAGCATAACGGTACGGTGGGTTTGTATGTAGACGCCAAGTATTGACGCCAGGGTATGTGGGATTGTGGTGTGCCAGTTAGGCCCGGTGGATGTCTGACGATGGTGCAAGAGTGAATGTATATTCGTCAAGGGTCCAAAACACATGTTTAGAATCGTGGGTGAAGCCAGCTGCAGCAATTCCCTGCTCAATTGGGCCCTACCAAGATTTAAGGTCATGCGTTGATGCCGTCTTTCAGGTGAGTGCGGTTGTTTGAGCATGTTTTCGAGGAGACGTGTCCTGACACACGTTGCAGCAGAATGTGATTCTATGGCGGGCCTGTTCATCCTCTCACTTGTAAGATGCCTAAATTTATTACGTATGCGTGATTTTGCTCCACATAAAGTACTGTCACATATGCAGCCAAGACTTCCACAAACCTAGGCATGAGTCAAGGCATATGTGAATCTTGACCTGTGTACTGCTTTCGCGGCATAGAGACCACTAGCGATGGCATACTCCTATGAGTGAGATTGGACAACTGTCTTGCCGAACCGATCGTTGCGGAGCAATACTTGTTGTTATATCTACATATAGTGTCGTTGAATCTACTCTGCAGTACACCAAGTCAACTCAGAACAGCCTGCTCGTCTTACACAAGCCCTCTCTTTTTGTCAGGCAAGCCGCTTGTCATGATGGTCCAAGACAATGTCTTTCGCGGTCCACAGTCCGTGGCTCAGTACTTCGATCCAGAAAGCAACCCTCCTTTGCCCTTGGTCGAGATACCAGACCGTCTGAATCCGTTCAAGGAAGATAATGTTCGTATATACGCAAAGATGCTCACATGCCTACCGGCTCAGAACGTCAAGTCCCTGCCTGGTACGTGTTCAGATCAATAGCAACTTTATGGCGCTCTACGCAAGGCTCCACGTGACGGAACATGCTTATCCACGAGAAATGACTGATAGTGAGGCTCAGCCCTGCGCATGCTGCGCATGGAACCGAGAGCTCGAAGCCAGAAGATTGCAGAAGCAAGCTCAGGTTCATTGATTTTGTCCTTGGGCATCATTGCCCGAGTTTTATGGGGGAACGACGACATAGAAGCGCACGTCACGAATAAAAAATCTATAGACTCGTTGAATTTACTTCGTTTCTTTGGGATCAAGCCGTGAGTTGTCCCAGAAATTGTAACGGTTGGTAACCTGCTGATTCTATGGCATGAATAAGGTGCCTTTTTGGTGGATTGGCGCAGCAGGAGCCTACTGATCCGGCAGGAATAATGGCTAGATTGAGGAGAAGAGCATCAGAAAGCAATGATATGGTGTATCTGGGCCAATACGACAACGAGAACAATTGGAAAGCGCATGCGGCGTGGACCGGCCCTCAGATACTCACGCAGCTACCAGAAATCAACGTCTTCTGCACGACAGTTGGAACTGGAGGTTGGTCGTGGTTCTCCTTGGCTTCTGAAAGACGGCTCTTATTAGCAAGTAAGGACTGAACTAATTCTGAGTCTGTCGATCCAGGTTGTATGACTGGTACGGGAGTGTACCTGAAATCCCAGAAGTCTTCTACGAGAGTATTAGGGTAAGCCAACCATGCGCCAGACAAGTAATTATTATGAGCACTTACTGATGCAACCATCCAACGATAGAGTGTTCAATGTCGCTGGGGATCCGACTCCGGGTCCAAGGTATTACGATGGATTCCAGAGCTCCTCATTCCCGTGGCAGGAAGCAGTCGACTCACGTGTAGAGGTGACGTCTGCGAGTGCCTATCGCATGTCAATGAAGCTGTCACGTGAAGGTCTCATCTGTGGTCCTTCGTCAGGAGAGGCACTTCAAGGGCTTCTACAATACCTCACCGAATTAAAGGGATCGGGAAGACTGGGAGAGTTGGTCGACGAGAGGACTAGGGAGATTTCGTGTGTTTTTACTTGCTCTGATTTACCATACCAGTACTTGCCAACATATTTTGAGAAGCTTGGCGTTGATGAATTTCCCTCGATCGAGAACGAGGTGAGTAGTCCCCATGATAGAAAGTTTCCGATGACTTGATGCAACGCAACCGTCAATCGCTGACTTGACCTTTTCACTAGCTACTGCTGCAATGCGATCAAGACAGACATGACGTGCGATGGATCTTGGACGGTGACCAAGCAGTTGAGCTACTGAATGCAACCCCTGATCGTGGATTGGACAAGGCTCATATAGTCGAACCGACGCCGCTCAGCCTCAACTCGTCCAAAGATTCTTTGGAAAATCCGGTTGGTGGACATGTCCGTTGTGGTACTCTAGGTAAATGGTCAACATATTTCGGTCGCTGGTGTCGCTTGCTGCAGACCCACAAAAGGCGTATTGGGCTACAGAACGCGCAGCGCATCCATCCACAGGCACAGCTGACTTCATCCACACTTGTCCTCGATCTCCGTAGCCGCAAGGACTTTGAAACACGTCATATCCTTGGGTCACTCTCTGTGCCATTACCAGGACTCTCTCAGGGCATGGCGGGTGGGGATCTTTTTGGCGATGCTGAGGCTATTCATATGATGTGCATGCGCATGCAGAAGTGGTTACGTGGCGCCGAGTTATTACAAATTCTCTCCGATGCAAACAGGAATAGCCGACCAGTTCTCGTGCTGTGTTATGATGGCTTTACATCCCAGTTAGGAAGCTCTGCCATTCGGCAAAAGGGGCTCGAGGCCTTCACGGTTAGGGGAGGATTCCAGGCGCTATGGTCGCGGACTTCAAAGTAAGAGAGCGTGTGACTGTAAAGAGCAGCGCTTGTATTCGGAAAGAGACACAAGAGAATGCCCATCAATTGAACGTTTGCGATCTTGTGAGAACATCCTGCGTGTTAAGATGCCACCAAATTTTACACATCCTGCGTAAGCTTCCTAATAAAGGGGAAAGCAGTGATGTCCGGGAGTGCTGCGTCTTCAAGGCGGACATTAGGGCGCTACGGATGACTCCGCCGACAAGGTCTGCCGGCAACGGCTGGCTACGGTTACATTCGCTACAGTGCATGAAGGAAGATGTTGGGTCACGTAGCATGGTCAAGAATTGGACTTAACTGTGTCGACTTTCAAGGCCACGATGTCACTTCGGCACTTTAGTGGTGGTCGGAAACTAGGTAGTATAGGCTAGATATTAAGAGATTCTAATTCGTTGCTTTGAATCTCGAATTTCACTAGTAGCGACCAGCAAATTGCGAAAGCGGCAGAGACTACGTTCACAGGTCTTAGAGGTCTTAGCTTAAGCAAATTATTACCTAGCGTGGAATATATCTAATAATCGTGTCTCTACTTATTTATAAGTAGTAGTATATAAGTATATATAAAAATATTAAGAGTAGAAATTTCTTAAGATAATAACTATTATACTCTCTAACGTATCCTATAGGTAAGTAACTAGTATAGGTAAGTAGCTAGCTTTTACTAAGACCTAACTAAAACGTACTATCTCTAATAGTATATATTAATAATAGTATAATCTACTATAGTATCTATATTTATATATATATATATATAAGTTATACCTAACCTTATTATAGTATCTATAGTAGTATTAAGAGGGCTTACCTACTTTAATATATATCCTCTTCTTTACTCTCTCTTTATTACTATAAGCTCTAAACTCCTTTAGAGCTAATAATTAAGTACTATTCTCTACTATAAGGGTCTCCTCTCCTTCTATAGTTACTTCCTTTTATATAATTTTTAGTATATAGCTACCTTATTAGCTACTTAAAGCAGGGATGTCAATTTACTAGTAAATAGTAATTACTAATGAAATTTTTAGTAGTAGTAATAGTAATTACTAATAGTAAATTAGAATAGTAATAGTAAATAGTAATTACTAATTTAGTAATTACTATTTACTATTAGTAAATTAGAAAATACTAACTACTATATTTAGAACTTATATATCTTAGGGTTATAAAAACTAGGTTATTTAGTTATATATTAAAAGTAAAGTTAATAATAATAATTAAATTATAAAACTAGCTAAATAAACCTTTTTTTCTATTTTAATATAAACTTCTTATCTTAAAGAATTAAATAATAACTTAAACTCTAAAATAAACCTAGTACTCTATCCTATCTTCTTTATCTATAATACTAGTTAAAAAGTCTAATATATCTAAATTAGAACTAATATAGTTACTATAAAGATTATTAGACTTTTTACTAATAGTTAACTCTATAGAAGAATAAAAAACCTTATTATAAATACTAAGTTTACCTAAATAATAAAGGTCGTCTAATAGAAACTCTTTTTTATTATAATAAAAGTCTTCTTTAGAAGCTAAAGAAACTTTAATAGTATTAACTTCTTTAGTAGTAATTAGAAGTTTACTAATAAAGCTTCTAACTAAATCTATTATAAGTTAATATACTATTATATATAGTTAAATTATAGAAGTACTTACTAAAATCTTTAAATAAAATACTAGTTCTAATAAGATAACTATTTAGTCTTTCTAATATTATAGATAGACTATTATCTATAGAGCTATTATCTAGTAAAAATAGATACTCTATATCTATATTTACTTTTCGTAATAGGTCTATTACAGGGTTGCCGTTTTACTAGTAATAGTAATTACTATTACTATAGCCTCTAGTAATAGTAATTACTATTACTATAGTAATTACTACAAAAAAAATTCGTGTAGTAATAGTAATTACTATTACTAGAGGCTGTAGTAATAGTAATTACTATTACTAGTAAATTACTTATAGTAATTACTAGTAATTACTAGTAATTACTAAGTTATTACTATTTCTTAAAAAAACTATTATAATCTTTATATTTATAGTTTATATTAAATAATAACTATTATTATTTATAAATATATACTTTAATACTTAAATTTATAGTTTTTAAAGTAGTTATATAGTAATAATAATTTACTAGTAATTACTAGTAATTACTATAGTAATTACTAATTATAAAAGTTCTAGTAATAGTAATTACTATTACTAAAGGCTGTAGTAATAGTAATTACTATTACTAATTACTAAAAAAATCCCTAGTAATAGTAATTACTATTACTATTGAATTACTAGTAGTAATTACTAGTAATTACTAGTAATTACTATTACTAGAAAGTGGCAACCCTGACTAGTAGTAATAGTTTTACTTAAAAGTTTAAAGTAAACTCTAACCTTTATTTATAAAAGTTATAGATACTATAGCCTTATTTAGATCTTTTTACTTAGTTAGATTCTTTAGTTAGTTAAATTCTTTAGTTAAATTCTTTAGTTAAATTCTTTACTTAAATTCTTTAGTTAGTTTAATTCTTTAGTTAGTTAAATTCCTTATTTAAATTCCTTAGTTAAATTCTTTAGTTATACTAGAATAATATAGTACTAAAGATTATATATATATATATAGTTTTAATCTTACTTTAAACTAATAAGTTAAACTACTATAACTACTACTACTACTACTACTACTACTACTACTACTACTACTACTACTACTACTACTACTACTACTACTACTACTACTACTACTACTACTACTACTACTACTACTACTACTACTACTACTACTACTACTACTACTTTTTATTATTTTTATAATAAGTAGATTATTATTAAAATGTCTTCTCGTACTATTTTTACTAAGGAGGATTTATATTCTTCTACTTTAGAACTACCTTCTATTTCTAAACTAGCTTCTATATTTAGAAATAGAAAGTTTAATTTAGAAATTTTACCTTATAAAGAAGGAGAAACTAGACTTTTTAAAGCTTCTTGTAGCTCCTGTAATTATAATAATATATCTAAGTGGCCTATAAATACTAGTAATTTATATACACACTTTAATAAAAAATACTTTACTTTAAATAATAATAATAATAATATAGACGAAGATTCTACCGTAGAAGATAGTTTTAATATAGAAAGTAGTAATACTACTAATAACACTAATACTACTAATACTACTAATACTACTAATACTTTAAACTCTTATTTTAAAACTACTAATATAAGAAAAAGACCTAGTTTTATCTTATTTAGTAAAGAAGAATATAAATATAATTTACTTAAATTTATAGTTACTAATAATTTACCTTTTAGTATAGTAGAAAGTAATACTTTTAATAATTTAATTAAATATTTAAAAGACGATTTACCTACTATATCTAGAAATACTATAAGAAAAGAATTAGATACGTTTTATATTTTAGAAATAAATAAGCTAAAAAAAGAGTTAACTACTATAACTAGTCTATTTTCTTTAACTTTAGATAAGTGGCGGTCTAGTAATAATATAGATTTTTTAGCTATTACTTTACACTATAGAGATAATAACTTTATTTTAAGAAGCTATCTTATAGGTTTTGAATATCTAAATAACTTTAATAGTTATACTAGTTTAAATCTATATACTACTATAAATACTATTTTAAAAGATTTTAATATAAGAAATAATATAATAAGTATTACTAGAGATAACGCCTCTTCTATTAATAGTACTATAGATTTAATAAAAGAAAAATATAATAAGAAATTTAATACTAATATTATAGATATAAAGTGCGTAGCATATATTCTAAATTTAATTAGTAATACCTTTTTAGATTTTACTTTTTTTACTCCTAATAATACTAAAAAGTTTAAAAATACTATATATAAAATTCTAGAAGAGAATAGTAATAATAATATAGATATAGAAGTTATTAGTTACTATTAAAGTTTTACCTAATATAGTTAGAAATATTATTACTAGATTTAAATATAATTACTCTCTAAAAAATAACTTTAAAAGAGTAGTAAAAGATAAAAGAATAATTAATAATAATAATAATAATAATATAGGTCTTAAAATATTAATAAAAGATAATATTACTCGGTAGCTATCTACCTATAATATACTAGATAGATTTATATATTTTAAAGAAGAAATAAATATAGTATTAAGTAAAGCTAGTTTATTAAATAATATTTAAAAAAAAAGATTTAAATTTAGAAACCTTTAGTTTAAAATATAAAGATTAGTAATATTTAGTATATTATAAGAAATACTTTAGAAGAATTTAAAAAGCCTACTATAAAATTATAAGGCTATACTAATAGCTATTATAGTATTATATATATAATATAATTATATAATAGACTAGAAGAAAGAAGACTATTAGAAAATAGTAATCCTTTTATAGAAGAAGGATTAAAGCAAGCTATAAATAAATTATTATATTATTATCCTATTACTAGTACTAATATAGAGAAATTAAAAGACTATATATAATTACCTATTATTACTAAGCAAGCTAGGGGGAAATAATTGTATTAATCACTACATAGGAAAGTAAGCTAAAGAGCTTAGAATATATACTCAAACAGATTAGTTACTAAATTATCTAATCTAACCTTAATATTCTAATTATATAATCCTAATCTTTATTATTTAATTAGATTAGAACTTCTACTCTATAATACACCCCCTAGCTTTACTATTTAAGTAATAAAATAGTAAACTACTCTTAGGCGTTATACTTCTTAGTATCTCTAGTTTAATCTTAATTAAAATAATCTTCCTATTATAATAGCGTTATATTTTAATCTCTAATCTATTTACTTACTCCTATATTTATTATTATAATATATTAGCCTAATTACGCACCTTCTATTATTTAGATCTATTTACTTATAGCCCTAGCTTTATTTTTAATAAGATATATAGCTTTCGTTTAGCTATTTTACTCCCTTAACCTTTTAATCACCTCTATCCTTAACTTTAGATTACTAAGCTATATTTCCCTAATTATAACCTCTTACTTAAGCTTTTTATTCTTAATCTCTTAGATTACTTCTCTTATCTACTAAAATAGTTAGTCCTACTCCTTCTAAGCTTATAAGTTATATATTACTATAGGATTAGCTTAAGCTCTCTAAGTTTATATCTACTAATCTAAGTTATACTTAATAGCCTCTAAAAGGATTAAAGACTACTACTACTTATCTTACTACTACTTACCTTATAAAGAGTAAAAAGGCTACTACTACTAATCCTACTCCTACTATACTATTACCTACTCCTATTATAGATAATTATTATCTTTATAGTACTACTACTACTCTAGCTACTATAGCTACTCTAGCTACTTAATCTTCTTCTCCTAGTTAGTATAAGAATCTATATATTAGCTATATTAAGTACTTTACTTATAGTATTAGTTATACTTAGTATATAAATAAGCCTAGTTATAGTACTTATTATACTACCTATAGCTCTTATATATATTAAGAGGCGTAAGTATATTAATCTTTTACTTTATTTCTTCTATACTAATTATTATAGTCCCTAGTCTATCTTAGTTAAGGCTAAGAAGCTAATTAAGGCCTTCTACTCTAAGACTCTAGTTATAACTATAAGTAAGTATAGTATATACTTCTTTTCTAGTTTTCTAATTATTATATAGCCTTAAGAGCTTAAGTAGTATTATACTACTCTTCTTATAATAATTAAGGGTAATATACTTACTAAGACTTTAAAGAGTAAAGGTAGTAGTAGTACTACTTTATCTCCTCTTACTACGTATACTACTCCTTTTAACTTTAATACTCTAGTTAAGTAAGCTACTCTAGGAGTAACTAGTAATATATTTATATCTAGTAGTTTAAGTAGATATCCTAGCGTTACTTAGAGCTCTCTTACTCTAGTTTTACTACTATAGTAGATTAAGTATTATACTTAGGCTTCTAGTTTTAGCTCTACTACTAGCCTTCCTAGTTAGTATAACTAGTAGTAGCTACTTAATTAATAATACCTTTATTATTAATTCCTTTATAATTAAAACCTTCTCTCTACTTAATATAGCTTTAGGCCTATTTATCTAGGCTTTAATACTCCTAGATTAGTATTTACTCCTAGTAGATTTATTCCTTAGAATCCTACTCTCTACACTTAATACCCCTTTACTTAATATAATCTAGCTATTTAGATATATACCCCTAAGTTTTCTATTCTACCTACTCCTCTACCTACTAGTTAAGATAATTAGGTTAAGTATAAGAAGCCTATTTATATATAGTTTAAGATAGATAAGGTAGATAAAACTATACTTAATTAAGATAAGGAAGTTAAGTAGACTATAGAGAGTAATTAGGCTAAATAGTTAGATAAAGAGGCTCTATCTAGTAAGAGTACTTATAAGCTTAATTATTAAGCTACTTACCTTACGCTTAAGGGTATTACTAAGGAGTTACTTTCCTATACTTAGAATCTTTAATTCTATTATAATAATCTTACTAGAAGTAAGTATAATAAATATTATTATAGAGTAAGGAATAAGTAAAGTAATTATAATCTATATAGTTAAAAATTTTATAGAATTTAAGCTTAGGCTAGAAATTACTACTTTAGGAGTTCCTTATCTTATCTTTTTTATCTAATATATTTCTCTATTCTAAAATTTAGAATACTAAAAGTTCTCCTAGCTTAAGCCTAATACTACGCCTAATACTATACCTAATACTATACCTAATACTAATTAAACTTCTTATTATATAATATATAAAGTATAGAGGTAGCCTTAACCTAACCTCTAATAAATTTTTAAATAGTAGATAGAAAAAGTTATATACTTTATATTAGCTCCCTTAGAAGAACTTCTATTAATAGAATAATAATATAGTACTTTTACTTAGTCCTCCTCCTTAACTAATCTCCTTCCTACCTATATCCCTACCTAAGAAATATCTAGCCCTTACTCTTATTAGATAGCTATCTACTAAATTAATATAATATTAATATTTATCTAGCCTTAATCCTTTATAAATATCTTAGACTCCTCTATATCTAATATACTAGTTACTATCTAAGCTTTTAGCTAACCCTAAACTAGATATAACTATATAATCTAGTCTAAACCCTCTCCTATAAACTCCTTTATATAGTACTTTAGACTTAGAAGGTTACTTCCCCTTATCTTAGTAGAGTAATATAGAGTAATTCTACCTAGGAGTACTTTCTTAAGAGGAGTTTCTTCTATTATTATAGGGATTATATTATTCTTCTCCTCTACCTAGTATAAATATTATAATCCCTAGTACTAGTAGTAGCTATAGTAATATTTCTATAGATAGTAGTAATATACTTCTTACGCTTAATAAGGTAGAAAGGTACTTATATAATATACCTAAACTATAACTAGCTATAGACTTAGGAAGAGATAGGCTCCTTTATAAAAGTACTATTTCTAAGGTTAATAAGAACTATATTAGTAGTTTCTATATAGAACTTAATAGTATAGAACTATAGACTTATAGTATCTATAATTATTACTAGTTTAATCTTAAGGTTATTTATAGGGTATATACTACCTATTACTTAGACTACTAGAAGAATAGATATAATCTAGACTATATCCTACTATATAGCTATAAGAATAATATAGACCCTAGCCCTATACTACCTTCTCTTCTAGAGTTAACCTCTATTAAGGAGATATTATTAGCTAAGGTTTATATTTTTATAGAGGTTTACTAGTACTAAGGTATCTAATATCTATATAAAGGGTATATATATTACTTTATAGTTAATATTAGTAAGGTATTTATAAGATTACCTCTCCTTCCTTAGAACCTAGATATTATTATCCTTAAGCTACCTCTATCTAAGTAGGATAACCTTAGAGCTATTATAAAGTAGTTTAAGAAGGATTACTAAGTATAGTACGCTATTATTAAATAGTAGCTATAATTCCTAGTATAGAACTATTCTAGGTATTATAATATATCTATAAATCCTATTACCCTTAGCTACCTACCCTTAGATAACTATATTAATACTAAATTAGTTACTATTTAGTATAATAGTCCTTCTTCTAAGTTAGAAACTACTATTATATTAACCCCTACTAACCTACCTATAGGTAGTAATATATCTTAATCCTAGGATATCTTTACTAGTTTAGTAAATAATAGTTCTAATAAGAGTATATATAGTAGCCTAGTACTACCTAATTATAATAGTAATAGGAATATTATTAAGTCTATAATTAATAAAGAAGAGGCTCCTAAATCTTCTACTATACTTAATATTATACTAGATATTATAAAGTTTAAGGCTCTCTAATAATAACTATAGTTAGGAAAAATACCTACTTTCTTATCTATAGGCTTAATTTAATAAATACTATTATTAGAATTTAATACTAAGAAACCCTTCCTTAGTCTAGCTTTTCTATCCCTATACCTAACTAGTACTATTAAGTTTATTAGTCCTTACCTAAGAGAGGTTAACTTTACCTCTTATATTAGGATTATAATATATTATAAGGATAGTTATTTCTTAAGCTATCTATAGTTTTAGTTTATAACCTTTAATATACTATAGTAAAAGTAGACTACTATAAAGGCTAGATTCCTAATTAAAAAGATAGTAAATAGTTTAGCCTTAATAGTAGAAGAGATCTAGGCTACTTTTAAGAATAGTAATAGTAGGTAATACTTAATAGATTTAGTAGTAAGGTTTACTACTAATTTATAGGGCTTTTAGCCTTACTAGGTAAGGGAGAGTAAGAAGCTTAAGTCTATAGTATATTCTCTATACCTAATACCTTACCTAATACCTTACCCTTTACTAGTATCTAGTACTAATAGGTATAGGTATAGTAGATTAGATCCCCTAATTTATTTATTATACTCTCTACTATAGACTACTATTAGTATAACCTAATAAGATTTATACTATAGTTCTCTAAGTAGATAGTTATAACCCCTACTTATTATATTAGACTAGCCTAGGACTTTATTTATAATTTACTATATATTATATTATATTATTTCTATTAGAGATTTAAGCTATTTAAGAAGTACTACCTTATCCTAAAATTTAAAATTATAAACTATTAGGATAGATATAAATAGTAAGGTTATAGTAGTACTTATAACTATAGCCTCTACTATTATATAGATACTCTAAATTCTAATATTAAGCTAGGTACTATTACTAGTCTATTTAATATTAGCTACCTTACCTACTACTAGGGTTATTATATTTCTACTATATACCTAGAGCTAAATCTATAGTAGCTTATAGAAGAGGGTTTAGTACTTTCCTTACTATTTATAGAAATAAAGTTTAACTTTATAGAATTATTATTAATCTTAACTTATTATTATATCTACTATTACCTACTAATATACTACCTTTAAAAGAATAAGAGTACTAGTAATAAGGTATATTACTTTAATACTCTATAGCCTCTACTTAAGGCTCCTATAATTAAGAAGGGTACTAACTAGGCTTTTTACTAATTCTATATATAGTAGAACTACTTCTAACTTAATACTTATATTTAGGGAGTTATATTAGGATAGTATACTAATACTAATATCTAGGTTTATATAAGTATAGTAGCTATAATTACTATATAGGGGTATATACCTTAAAAGGTAAAATATAGAGTTAGTCTTATAAGGATATAGCCTTATAATTATTACCTTACCTAAATAAGGACTACTATTATTCTTATTTATAGTTTAATTAATAAATAAGATTATAAGATAGTATAACTATAGTATATAGGAGGTCCTCTATACTCTATATAGCCTACTATTAGTTTACTATACTTATATAGTAAATTAATATTAATTACTAACTAGAGACTAAATATTCTATAGCCTACTTCTTTTATAACTAATTAACTAATAATAACTTAATAACTATTAAGTAGGGATAAAGTATATTTAAGAAGTATAAGGAATAGCCTACTAAGTTTAAGGATATATTCCTATCTTAATTTTCTTATATACTTTAACTATAGGAAGTATATTTAAGTATTATACCTAGGCTAAACCTTAAATCCTATACTACTTTCTTTAATATTTATTTATATCTAATTTAGAGTATTTCTCTAGGGTTAAGCTTATACTTTATTATCCTTTCTAACTAATAGATAATATTAAGAACTTAAGTAGGCGTATATTTACCTCCTTTTCTAAGGCCTATAATAAGTATTAGTTACTTTATATATATAAACTATAGGACTTATATAGTACTCCTACTCCTATCCTTATATTAGATAATAAAGAACTTTAAAGATATTATAGTAGAAGATAAGTCTTCTTTTAATAAGCTTACTAGCTAATATCTTAGTTTATAGGGTATAATAGTTAATAAAAACCTTCTTAGAGCCTAACCTATTAACTATAGAAAGGACTAGCTAGTTATAGAATACTTAGATCTATATAATTTAGATCTATAGATATACTAGAGTAGTTTAAAGTATAACTATCCCTTAGGTAAGCTAGATAGGACTAATACCTTACCTAATACCCTTCTAGGAAAGTAGCACCTATTATATAATTTAGTTATTAACTATTATTAAGTCTTCCTTAATAACTAATAACCTAGCTAGCTTTTTATTAACCTAGATAGAGAAGGAGGTACTAGAAAGTTATTCCTTATTAAGGCTATCTTATTAAGACTTAGTAGGATAGTTTCTTATAATAGTAGCTACTTACTTATTATATAATACGCTCCTACTAGTATTATAGCTTACTTAATTACTAGTAGAATAATTAATTTAGCCTTCTATATTCTAATTACTATAAGAGATAGCTCCCTAGATTCTTTATCTCTAGTAGTATAATAAGTAATCTAGGCTTTATTTTATAGTATTTACTACCTAATTATTAATAAGAAATCTATAGTTAGTCTAAAGATACTTAGTTAGATCTACGCTTACTATATAGAGATTTAACCTAACTAGGTATAATACCCTTTTATTAGTCTAATATATTCCTATTAGGTAACTTCTACTAACTACCTCCTATTACTAGGAAGACCCTTTTTTATACTTCTACCTCTTAGTTACTAGAGGAAATATATAGATAGGAACTATATTACTAGGTTAGTAAGACTATTATATTAGATATAGTTATATATTAATAGGGTTCTATATAGGCTACTTTCTAGGATACTCTCTAAAAACTATATATTAGAAAGTCTACTATAGTAGACTAGTTACTCTTTATAAGTTATTATTAACTAAATTTAGTTATAGAGGAGTACTAGTAGTTTAGTATAGCTATTACCTTATATAGTAAGAAGATTAAAGTTACCTAGATAAACTATAACTAGATCTAAGATTTAATAGTATTAGTACTTATAGTATATACCTAAGTATAATAGTAAGGGTATAGCTAGAGTATTAATAAAGGATAGTAGGAATCTTTATAGTTAGCTTACTATCTATATTAGTACCTATATAATACTTATTAATAATATATAGATAGAAAGAGGGCTAGTAAATAGGGCTTTAGATAAGGTTATAAATATTCTTTAGGCCTAGATATAGAGAATTACTAAAAGAAACTACTAAAGGCTATCTTAGTTACTTTAAATAAGTATACTAGGCCTAGTCTATATTCTATATCTAATAGGTAGGTAGTAGTACCTATCTTTCTAGTATTACGTAAGTTCTACTATAATTATAGTATATACTCTTAAATTTAGTTCCCTTTATATTTAGCTTAGGCTATTACTATATATAAATCTTAGGGTTTAAGTCTAGATAGAGCTATACTATATATTAGTAGGAGTAGGGATTATATACTAGGTCTTCTCTATATAGTAGTCTCTAGAGTTAGGTCTACTAAAGGTTTTATATTTAATAATATATTCCCTTTTTTAGTCCTAAAGTAGAAGGAGAACTATCCTTAGTTAGGATAGAATAGGCTAATATAGTATAGTAGTAGGTAGGGTTACTGTTTTTTAGTAATAGTAATTACTATTTCTAAAAATAGATTATAAGCTTAAATAAAGATATAATAAAAGAGATATATTTTTAGTAGTTAATTAACTATTTAAATACTTTTCTATTCTTTTCTAACTATAAATATAGAGATCTAGAAGATTTAGAAGATAAAGTACTACTAGTATTACTAGTTATAATACTAATAATAGTTAAAATACTAATAATAGTTATAATACTAATAATAGTACTAATAGTAGTAGTAGTAATATTATATAATAATATTAATATATATATATATATATATTATAGACTAGTATTTTAGGGCTTAAAACTAACTTTTAGCTATAATATTTATATAGTTATAAAGTTTAGGAAATAGCACTAAACTTTTATTTTAGTAAATCTTACTTAGTAATTCCTATTTAGTACTAGCGCTATATTTTATATTTTATATAAAAACTATATTAGTAAGTAGATCTAAATAACTAAAAATTATTATATTAATCCTAGTATTTATTTAGTTAGGTTATATACTATAAGGGTATTTTTATAACTAAGTTATAATCTTTCCTATACGTTTCTTATCCCTTATATAACTTTTATAATATAAAATAGCTTAGTAGCTATATAATACTAGTTTTTAGTAGTATATAAATACTTATAAATACTTATAAATATTTATAAATCTAACTACTTTACTATAAGCTACTAATAATAGAGTAACTAATATAGCTTTTATTACTATAATTATAAAAATCTATATATAGAAATTAGTAATTACTATAGTAATCTAGTAATTACTAAGTAATTACTATAGTAATTTAGTAATTACTAGAGGCCTTAGTAATAGTAATAGTAATTACTAGGACCTTTAAATTTAGTAATAGTAATTACTAGGACCTAAATTAGTAATAGTAATTACTATAGTAAACGGCAACCCTAACTATAAGAAGTTATCCTCTCTTAATAATAATACTATCCTTATATTAGATATTATAGTAAGCGTAGATATATCTAAGTACTCTAGCCTATAATATATAGTTAGTAATAGCCTAATACCTAGACTAATACCTAACTTACTTATCTAAATTTATTAAGTAGTACTTTTACTATCTCTATACCTAGTATACTACTAGCCCTAATATAGTTAAGATATACCTATAAGAAGTTAGTTCTAGTATAGATAATATATTATAGAAGTCTTACTACTAGTCTCCTTAAGCCTATATAGAGAGTATATACCTTAAAGCCCTTTCTAGATAGGATATTTAACTTCTTAGTAGCTAATACTAAGGCGTCTCCCTAGAAAAGCTATAAGGCCTTCTACTCTTTTAAGTCTTCTACTATCTTAAAGTCTTATTTAAAGTCTTACTAGTATTAAAGTACTAGAGTAAAGTTATTAAAGTTATTAGCTATAGTATAGACGTAATTTAGTAGTATAAGGTCCTTATCTAGATTAAAAATATAAGATTAGACCTAAAAGAATAAAGTCCTATCTAGAAATTCTTTACCTAAGTTTATATTATATTTAGCTACTAGTTATATCTAGTAGAGACTATCTTAGAAACTAGATATTATTATAAGTAAGGACTAATACTACGCCTAATACTACTCCTATATACTATTCTCTATTACTATATTCTTTACTTATATATATAGCTCTTTCTTAATTTATTAGTATTCCTTCTTATCCTTCCCCTATATTAATAAGGTAAAGTATATAAGGTTTAAACTTTAGCTTCTAGAACTTAAGATTACTTTATAGGTTATATTTTTATCCTTTATATATTAGAAATCTTTACCTATTTTACTTACTTATAGTTAATTATTTTTCTATATACTTATATAGGTAGAGTACGTGCTAGTAGCTTTATACTTCTAGTAGTTATCTATAATTACTAGACTAGTATTAGGTAGGGTATTAGTTATAATTTTTAAGTTATAAAAGGTATATAATAGATTAGTATTTTAGGTTAGTAGTAAGTCTAAATTAGGATAGGGTTATTAGTATATATTAGTTAAATCCTAGGCTAGTATTAAGCTAGTTAAGTAAGATTAAGTAAGAATTAGTATTACTATAGCGTCTATACGTTAGCGTAGCTCTAACTATATCTAATCTTTCTTAATTTTTATTAAGCTACCTAACCTAATTAAATTATATACTTTTTAGATTTTTATAACTAATTATAACTAATACTATATCTAATACCTTATATACTCCTCTCTAATAGTATATACTAAGATAAGTAGTAAAGTAAAGGGTAAATAGCCTATAGGGAGAATACTAACTAAAGTACTATATAGTAAAGTATTATAGAGTAGAAGTTCTAATCTAATTAAATAATAAAGATTAGGATTATATAATTAGAATATTAAGGTTAGATTAGATAATTTAGTAACTAATCTATTTAAGTATATATTTTAAGCTCTTTAGCTTACTTTCCTATATAGTAATTAATATAATTATTTCCTCCTAGCTTACTTAGTAATAATAGTTATAAGCCTAGCGCTATAAGATTATAGAGTTAATTCTCCCTACGTATTTTATATTTACTAAAAGCTAGATTTAATTACTCCTCTTTAATCTTTATTTTAATCTCTAATATCCTCTCTATAAGTAGCTATAGAGAGCTATAATAAGAATAATCCTCTAGGATTTACTATACTTAAGGCGTATAATAACTAGCTATAATAGTTTATAATACTTAAAGTTTATACGCTTATAAAGTAAGTATAGGATTATATTAATCTAGATAGTCCTACTATACTAGATTTAATCTATAATAACCTAAAATACCTAGAGCTTCTACTTAAGCCTATAGCTCTAAAAAATCTACCTATAGGAGCTAACTAAGAATAACTTAGAGAATACGTAAGCTTAAGAATAGAGTATAAGTAAGAATATAAGATCTATAAAGTAAGAGTTAAGAATTAACCTAAAGCTATTTATAAATAGAAAGTACTTATAGCTAAGTAGACTTATAAGGCGTTAGCGATTATAAATATTTAGGACTAGATAATTAAAACTATTACGCCTAATCTCCTCTAACTAGTATAGTTTAAACTTATAAATACTAGTAAAATAAGCGTTTAATCCTAGCTTAGGATACTTAAGAATAGTTAGCTCTAAGTAAGGTAATAATAAAGAACTAGATTAGAATTAAATACTATACTTACCTAGATAAAGCTAGGAATAGAAGGATTAGTCTAGATAGGTAGTTTAATAATTAGTAAATATTATATAGCTATACTTAGGCGTATAATATCCTAGAAATATAGGGAATAATTACGCTTACTAATTTTTTAGATATAATTATAATTAAATATATACCTAAATAGGCCTACTAAATATAAGTAGAAGTAATTAGGAGGACCTCCTTAAATAAAGCTAATCTTAAACTAGATAATATAGCTATAGTATTTAACGCTATACTTACTAAGTAAGTTAGTATTATAGCTAAGGGGAGAAATTATTTAATCTTCTTAACCCCTTCCTTTAATAGAACTAGTATAAAACTAATTAGGAGTAAACTAAAGAATAGATTAAGAAACTCTACCTATACTAGCTAGGATTATAAGGATTATATAAGTAGGAGCTTAATTAGTTATTAAAGACTTTAAATAGTAGTAGAAGGATTAGCTCCTTCCCTCCTAATTAAACTTAGTAATATTAATAAGAAAAAGATCCTTAAGTAATATAATAGAATAGAATAGTCTAATCTTTAAAATTAAGTTAAGTAATCTAGATAGAAAACTATAAATAAGCCCTCTTATATAATAGATTATTTCTATATATAATTAAAGCTATACTAATTAATCCTACTACTTTTAATTTTAATAATTAGGAATATTATCCTAGAGTATATAGCGCAACGTATAGTTACTACCTACTCTATCTAAGTATAATACTTAATAATAGAGTAAGTATTTATCTTATTAATAATTAAAACCTACTTAAGCCTAGATTATTTAAGAAAGCTAAAGATTATAAGTATATAGATATAGGTACTTAATCTCTTCTAGTTAATAGATATAGAGTACGCGTAATAAGAAAACTACTTACTAGTCTAAATAGTCCTAAAATAATAGATTTAAAGCTTAATAATATTAGAGTAATTAAAGGTTTTTACCTTAATATTATTTCTAAAGCTAGGCTTAATAATTAAGGAAAGATTTAGTATATAGGATATAATTATATACTAAGGTATAGTATAGCTAAAGAGAATAAAGTTATATTCTAAATAATTAGTAAAGGAAACCTTAGCTTCTTAGAATATAAGATCTTTTCTTATTACTTAGTTCCTTAGGTTATAAAAGCTATATTAAGATTATATATTCCTTAATTAAGATCTAACTCTAAGCTCCTTTAGTATTAATAATTAGGTTACCTAGGTTAATAAGCTCTATAGGTACTTATACGTAATACTTAAATATCTATATTAATAGAATAAAATAACTTAACTATAAAGATTATATAGTTATATATACCTCTTAAGTAATCTTAAGATAACCTAAGGAATAATTACTAAGACTATTCTACTATATATTATAGGATCTATTTAATATACTATAAGGAAGATTAAATAAGAAATAGTCTATAGTAATTAAAGAGGATTACTCTAGAAAGATTAAGAATAATAACCTTCCTACTAAAATATTTCTAGAGATTATATAGGTAATTAAGTACTATATAAATAGAGTCTAGAATAAATATAGACTAAGAATTATAGAGATCTATTAAGATAGTAATTCTACTATAAGACTATAGAGAGGTTAATTAAGATATAAAGAGTAGGTAGAAGAATAGGGAATTATAATTAAAGTGACTCTATCCTATATATATAAGCTAAATAGCTTAAGTAGAGCGTACTAGATAAGAGCTAATTATAAAAGTAATTAAAATATATATAAGCGTATACTTACTAGAAAAACTTTAGCCTAAGATTTTAGATATAGTAGCTTAGCTATATAGAATAAGCCCTTCTATAATTAATAGCTATTAATTACTAAATAAAGTACTTAATTCCTAGTTTAGGTAATATTTTTACTAGTATAAACCTAAGAAGATTAGATTAAGAATAGCTAATCTTTACCTAGATTAGAGTAGTATATATACCTATAGCTATAGAGTATATCTATTAGATTAGGATTACGTAGCTAGATTATTAAAGTAGGACTTTAAGATTAATCTAAGGGGATATATAGGTTATTTAGTTAGATATAGAGTATCTAATATTTACTATATTTAGATCCTAATACTTAATTAAGTAATTACTATATATAATATAATCTTTAATAAATTATAATTCTATAAAGGATTATATAAGGAAGGAATATTAGAGGAATAAGCTATTAGGATTATAGAGATCTTATATAATAGTAAGCTAGATAATCTAGGAAAGAATCTTAATAAAGATCTAATCCTTAAAGAGTAGTAAATATATAAGACTAAAATAGCTACTAAGAGTAATCTTAGGGGTAAACCTCTTAAATAAATTAATATAGGCGGCTAGCCTATTAATTAAGGAGTTATATAGGAAGAAATTATATAAGGAGTAAGTACAGCTAGTAAGTACCTAAGAATCTATATAGGCCTAATTAAAGATTAAAATATACTTATAACCCTAGAGGTAATACCTAAGCTAAGTATTATAGGGAGGATTAATAATTAAGATAAATATTAATTAGGAGTAGATAGCTAAGAGGGGATATATCTACCTAGATAAGCTAGCTTATTACGCTCTAGTAATTAGATTAGATTATATAGGAAGAGCCTATAAGCTTAACCTACTCTACTACTTAACCTAGTTATATTAACTTAAATACTCTAGATAAAGTAGAGGAACTACTTATAAGAGTACGCTAGAGGCTATAGTAAATAAACCTAGAACTATTAGGATCTATTAGATTAGATATTCTAAGATAGTAAAGATTAAGCTATAGGTAGCTAGAAAAGCTACCTAAGATTAATTAGTATATAAGTATTTATATACTATAGTAGAAAAGGAAAGATTAAATAATTAAATAGGGGGTAGAAGTATAGGTATAAATATATTAATTACTAATCTTAAGTTACTAGAAGATTAGTAGAGTAATTTTTAGAATACCTTCTTACTAGGAGTAAGAAAAGCTTAGGATAAGTATTAAAGCTATAAGCTATTAAATTTAGTAATTATAGCTATAATACTTAGTAACTAGATCCTAACTAAGTAGATTTATATAAGTAATCTACCTACTCTACTAACTATATAGAAGTAGCTACTCTAGTACCTATATAAAGTTTAGTTTAAGTAAGCCTTATAAAAAGAGATTAAATAGTTATATAAGAAAGGAACCTAGTTAGAATAACTAATTAGTAAAATACTAAGTAGGCTACTCCTATTAAAATAGGTATAGACCTATAAGTTTAATTAAGATAGAATACTCTAAAAGTATAAAGCTAGAATAGTTATAAGAGGTAATCTCTAGGAGAAGGATTTACTTACTTTAATATATACTATAATATTAGTAGTATAATCCTTTAGAGTAGCTATAGTAATTACTACTTATTTTAACCTAGAAATTATATAATATAATATAGTAGGAGTATTTCTAAATATAATAATTATAAAGGATAATCTAGTAATCTATAATCTACTAGATAGGTTTAAGAAACTAGGTATATACGTTAAGCTTAATTAAGTATTATATAGATTAAGAGATTTACTACTACTCTAGTATAAGGAGTTTATAAGTATACTAAGATTATATAGATTTATTATAATAAAGAAGAGCTATACCTATTTACTACTTAGGATTAAAAAGTATTAATCTTATTCTATATTAATAATATCCTATTATTATATTATAAAGTATATAAATAGGAAGTATATAAATTATAGGATTAGATTAAAGAAAGATATAAAGTATAAGAGTAAGGACTAGTAGAATAGTTCCTAGGGATTAGAGTAATTAGGGATTAAAATAACTAAATAATTACGCTTATTTATAATACCTATATTAAGAAGATTATAAAGAAGTTTAGATTAGCTAATAGGACCTTTCTACTAACTCTACTCCTATTAGAAGAATTAATTAAATAAATACTAAAGAAGTATCTAGAGATTAGATTAAGAACTATTAGGAAAGAGTAGGATTAGTACTATATATAGCGATTATACTACGCCTAGATATTATATTTACTATTTCTAAGCTATCTTACTTTCTAACTAACCTAAGTAATTAGTATATAAAGATAGTAGAACGCGTAATTATATACCTATACTAAATACGCTAGGAAGTAATCTAGTATAGCTATTTTAATAGTCCTAATCTTATAATTTATAAAGATATATTATTTATAGATAATCTAGAAATATACTAATTATTATATAAATATATTATAATACTATTTAGTAGAGTAATCCTCTAGAAAGTAGTATATTAGAATATAGTAACTACTTTAACTATAGAGGCTAAGCTTCTTATACTTAAGTACGTAGCTAAGGAAATAATAGTACTTAAGCGCTTCTTTAAAAAGCTTATACTTAATCTAGGAGATCTATAGAATATTTAGTATAATAATTAGTAAATAATTAGGCTAGTAGTAGGTAAGAATAAGTAGATTATAATAAAATTATAATATATAGATATCTAGAATATATAGCTATACTAGGAATATATAAAAGGATTATTTATAGTTAAGTACTTAGAAATAAGTAAAATACCTATAGATAGATTAATTAAAGCGCTTACTTATTAATAATTTAAGTATTTTAAGTAACTACTTAACTTAAAGAATATAAGAAGTCTAATTATAAATACTAGGGATAATTAAAATTATAAATTAAGATTAATTTAATTACTTACTTTAAGAAGAAGTATACTTAATAGGAGTAGAAAAATAAGTATTATAAAAGAGATTAGCTATACTAATCTACTAACCCTAAAACTACCTAAAAGCTAACTAGCTACGCCGCTTAATAGAAATAAACTACTAGAATCCTTTAATTAAACTAATTAAGGAGCTTATTAAGGGAGTCCTTAATTACCTTAAAAAGGGCCCTAGTAAAAGTATAACGCTTATTACACTTACTCCTAGTAAAATTATTATAATAGAATTAAAGATTCTAAGTATAAGAAAGTAACTCTTTAGTAATACCCTTAAGTATAAGGTAAGTAGCTTAATAATTAAGCTTATAAGTACTCTCGCTAGGTAGAGCCTCTTTATCTAACTATTTAGCCTAATTACCCTTTATAGTCTACTTAACTTCCTTATCTTAATTAAGTATAATTTTATCTACCTTATCTATCTTAAACTATATATAAGTAGGCTCTTTATACTTAACCTAATTATCTTAACTAGTAGGTAAAAAAGTAGGTAGAATAGAAAACTTAGGGGTATATATCTAAGTAGCTAGATTATATTAAGTAAGAGGGTACTAAGTATAAAGAGTAGGATTCTAAGGAATAAATCTACTAGGAGTAAATACTAATCTAGGAGTATTAAAGCCTAGATAAATAGGCCTAAAGCTATACTAAGTAGAGAGAAGGTTTTAATTATAAAGGAATTAATAATAAAGGTATTATTAATTAAGTAGCTACTACTAGTTATACTAACTAGGAAGGCTAGTAGTAGAGCTAAAACTAGAAGCCTAAGTATAATACTTAATCTACTATAGTAGTAAAACTAGAGTAGGAGAGCTCTAAGTAATACTAGGATATCTACTTAAACTACTAGATATAAATATATTACTAGTTACTCCTAGAGTAGCTTACTTAACTAGAGTATTAAAGTTAAAAGAAATAGCGCGCGTAGTAAGAGGAGATAAAGTAGTACTACTACTACCTTTACTCTTTAAAGTCTTAGTAGGTATATTACCCCTAATTATTATAAGAAGAGTAGTATAATACTACTTAAGCTCTTAAGGCTATATAATAATTAGAAAACTAGAAAAGAAGTAAATACTATACTTACTTATAGTTATAACTAGAGTCTTAGAGTAGAAGGCCTTAATTAGCTTCTTAGCCTTAACTAAGATAGACTAGGGACTATAATAATTAGTATAGAAGAAATAAAGTAAAAGATTAATATACTTATACCTCTTAATATATATAAGAGCTATAGGTAGTATAATAAGTACTATAACTAGGCTTATTTATATACTAAGCGTAACTAATACTATAAGTAAAGCGCTTAATATAGCTAATATATAGATTCTTATACTAACTAGGAGAAGAAGATTAAGTAGCTAGAGTAGCTATAGTAGCTAGAGTAGTAGTAGTATTATAAAGATAATAATTATCTATAATAGAAGTAGGTAATAGCGTAGTAGGAGTAGGATTAGTAGTAGTAGCCTTTTTACTCTTTATAAGGTAAGTAGTAGTAAGATAAGTAGTAGTAGTCTTTAATCCTTTTAGAGGCTATTAAGTATAACTTAGATTAGTAGATATAACTTAGAGAGCTTAAGCTAATCCTATAGTAATATATAACCTATAAGCTTAGAAGGGGTAGGACTAACTATTTTAGTAGATAAGAGAAGTAATCTAAGAGATTAAGAATAAAAAGCTTAAGTAAGAGGTTATAATTAGGGAAATATAGCTTAGTAATCTAAAGTTAAGGGATAGAGGTAATTAAAAGGTTAAGGTAGTAAAATAGCTAAATAAAAGCTATTATATCTTATTAAAAATAAAGCTAGGGCTATAAGTAAATAGATCTAAATAATAGAATGTATATAATTAGGCTAATATATTATAATAATAAATATAGGAGTAAGTAAATAGATTAAAGATTAAAATATAATAACTATTATAATAGGAAGATTATTTTAATTAAAATTAAACTAGAGATACTAAGAAGTATAACGCCTAAGAGTAGTTTACTATTTTATTACTTAAATAGTAAAGCTAGGGGGTATATTATAGAGGTAGAAGTTCTAATCTAATTAAATAATAAAGATTAGGATTATATAATTAGAATATTAAGGTTAGATTAGATAATTTAGTAACTAATCTATTTAAGTATATATTCTAAGCTCTTTAGCTACTTTCCTATATAGTAATTAATACAATTATTTTCCCCTAGCTTACTTAGTAATAATAATTAGTTCTTCTTAACCTATAGCTTTAGGCCCTATTAGAATATTTACTTAAGAGTATCTTAGTCCTAGTTAATAATAGTAGTATATTATTTAAACTAGTTAGTATAATTAGTAATAGAAGTAGCTTATTATAGCTTCTAGATATTATATTTAGCTACTAGCTTCTCTATCTAGAGGGTAAAGACTTACTTAATCTAATACTTAAACTTATTCTAATCCTTAAATATATAAGTAATTATAGTATTATTAATATTATTATCTATATAGTATTCTAGCTAAGGTATTACCTATTCTAATACTTCTCTAGTAAGGTATATTAAGGTAATTATAGATTTATTATTATTACTAATATAGCTATTTATATAAAAGTATAAATTATATTATATAAGCTATACTTTAGATATTATTATTTACTATTAAAGTTCTATAGCTTCCTACCTTATATATATTAAGTACTTAGCTAGGTTATAATATAGAATATAGTAGTAGATAGGATAATAGTATATTTAGGGGAGAGGATAGATAAATTACTACCTCCTAGGTATAATTACCCCTCCTTAGTTATATACCTCTAAATTTAGCCTATCTTAGTCTAGAGTTAGTTAAGCTAGGCTATAGGTCTAATAGTAGTTAACTATAAGTTATTATAGCCTCTTAGAAACTACTTATTATCTATAGATAGTTATCTAGCGTATCTATATCTCTAATCTTATATATTATTATCTTCTTAACTACTTAATATTTAAAATACTCTAAGTCTTCCTTAAGGAGACTTTTTAACCTATACTATAGCTAAGAGTTCCTTATAAAGTAAGTTATCTAGACTTTTTCTTTTTAGGGTTCTTCTATCTTTAGATAATACTAGCTAGGTACTTATTTTATTAAGAGTAGCTATATAAGTATATTTTAAAGTAAGTAATTTAAATAATAAGTACTTAGCTAGATTATAATATAGAATATAGTAGTAGATAAGATAATAGTATATTTAGGGGAGAGAATAGATAAATTACTACTTCCTAGGTATAATTACCCCTCCTTAGCTATATACCTCTAAATCTAGCCTATTTTAGCTTAGGGTTAGTTAAGCTAGGCTATAGGCCTAATAATATACTATTATTAATACTATACTTAGAGTTTAGTATATCTATATTATAGTTACTTATCTTAAGGGTAATTAAAATATTAAAAGAAGTATATCTAGAGTAGAGTAGCTATAATATAAAGTAGCTAGTATTACTATAGTCCTTTATTAGTAGGCTTCTAAAAAGAGTAAGTAATATAGAATAAGAGTAGTTAAAGTATCTAACTATTAAAGGGTAGTATTTAATAATAACTTAAGGTTAATTATAATAAGCTATAGAAGCTTATTATATAGATCTATATACTTAAGGGTTCTATAGATTTCTATAAGTTCTATATATAGAATACTATAGGTTCTATAGAACTCTTATAGCTCTATACTAATTATATTTACTAAGGTATAGAATTATAGAACTATATAACCTCTTATTATTAGTTAGTTCTTAGGCTCTTATTTTATCTATATATCTATACCTTCTTAACTTATAACCTTTTTAAGTACCCTCTCTCTAACTTAGTTTATAATAGTACTACTAGAATCTAGTTAGTTAGAACTAGGCTATAATTTTTATAGAGTATATACCTAAGTTTAAAGTTAAGTTTAATTAAAAGTATAACTATAAGAGAGCCTTATATAAAGATCCTAAGCTAGTATAAAGCTAATTCTAGCTTATAGAGAATATAAAAACTATATATAGTATCTTTAAAAAGGATACTTTTAATTTTAATAAAACTAGCTTTATAATAAGTTAGATATTAACTAAAACTATTATTACTAGCTTAGAGTATTAAAAATAGCTAAAAATAATATAATAAGGTAATTAAAAGTAGACTATAGTAATCTAGAGTATTAATATAATAGAGTAAGTAATTCTACCTTTTATTATCTTTTAAGGTAAGTACTACCTCTCTACCTAGTATAAAGAAGGTAATCTACTTTATAATTAAGCTATTACTATTTCTAAGAATAGCTAGATAATAAATAAGCTTAGCCTTAAGTAGTTAAAGTACTTTAATAAGTATATAAAAAGAAGAATTATTAGTATCTATTATCTACTTATAATTAATAACTATAAAAGCTATATCTTAGTCTAATTCTAAAGGTACTATAAGGAATAGAAGATTATTACCCTCTATATACCTCCTTATTTATTATATCTCCTATAGCTACTAGATATAAGTTATTTCTTATCTTTAAAGAAGGTATATAAATACTAAGCTAAGAACCTAATATATAACTATATTAACTATATTATAAAAACTAAGTTCTTACTATACTTTATACTAGCTTTTAATATTATTATTATAAAAAGTAATATCCTAAGTAGCTTTAGAGGTACTAGCTTAGTTTTTTTTAACCTAAAGGCTATAATATTAAAAATAGATATATAGTTAAAGATACTATTATTAACTACTATAGAGGATAGTCTTTAAGAGTTAAAAATACTAAGTAATACTTTTAAATTTAAATTATAATTAATACTACTAAAGAAGAAGATTTAGAAGTATATAGATAGCTTACTAACTTTAATAGTTAAAGTATTAAATTACTTCTATAAAGGGGCTACTATACTTTTATATAAGTTAATCTTAGTATTAGAAAAGAATAAGGCCCTTTAAGTAGCTAATAAGGTAGCTATATATTAAAAATTATATAAAAAAAAAGTAATTATAGAAAGAAGAGACTCTTATAGTAGAAGATAGTACTTAACTATTAGCTTTAAAGAAGTTTAGAGCTTATAGTAATAAAAAAAAAGTAAAGAAGAGAGTATATATTAAGGTAGGTAAGCCCTTTTAAAAGTATTATAGATACTATAATAAGGCTAGATATAACTTATATATATATATATAAATAATATAGATACTATAGTAGATTAGAGTAATATACTATATAGTATAGTAAATTATACTATTATTAATATATACTATTAGAGATAGTATATTTTAG
The DNA here is from genome assembly GCA_033682645.1 of Phoma sp. ATCC 74077. Classification (NCBI taxonomy): domain Eukaryota; kingdom Fungi; phylum Ascomycota; class Dothideomycetes; order Pleosporales; family Didymellaceae; genus Phoma; species Phoma sp. ATCC 74077. The sequence continues at coordinate 764,545 of JAWDJC010000020.1, forward strand.
TTAGGTCTTAGTAAAAGCTAGTTACTTATCTATACTAGTTACCTACCTATAAGGTATATTATTTAAAGGAACTATAACTAATATTTTACTTTTCTCTAGTTAGTATAACTAATTTTTTTTAAAATCTATATATCTTTATAAGTAATAAAGGATAAGGAGAATATAGAATTAGAAGACGTTAATATATGTTGCGGCTCTTTAGTAGCCAATGACGTCGCATCGTAACATTTTGTGCGTATACGTCATCCGCCGCCGTCACCCGCTACCTGTCACAATTTCATCCTCTGGCGCATCTTCGGCCAGGTTTGTCATCCACTTTCCTTCCCAGTATTCCCAGACCATCGCAAACCTCAAACCTCCACACATCCTTTTTCCGCATATCCGTCAACGTCCACGTCGAGACTTGCTCGCATCCTCTCCCCAGTTTTGTTCGCTGTGTTCGGCCTAGAGCATTAGAATTCCGGACCACCGATACTCATCATGGTCTTCCAGCTCGGCCGCTTTACGTGGCGACGCGTGCTATTCCTTGCGTCTGCCTTGTTTCTCTTCTTTGTCTTTATATTCAGTTTGACACCAGTCACATCGCCACTTCCGTCATATACCGGACCACACGAGGTTGGGATCTTGGATGTTGAGACCGAAGTTCAGAAACGAGTCATTCATGACGCGATATTGAAGAACACAGGAGAGAATGCCTTCGAATTGTCTACTCTTGCAATCACCTTATACTACCCTTCCTCGCTGCCCGTTGCCCCACCTAGCTCACGACCGTGGGCACGTCCATGGCTCCCACAGCCCGTCTCGTTGATCGGAGAGGGATACGCTCGGCTTGCAGGAGTTTCACGGTTGAGTTCCGTCTTTACCTTCGCCCTCTGGCTCCTTGGCTCGAGTACTGTGATTCCAGGTGTTGTTGATGCCCCATCCTTTCTGGTGCCGAGAAAGTACTAGTAGACGAA
>JAWDJC010000021.1:0-2500 GCA_033682645.1 Phoma sp. ATCC 74077
AAAATAATGCGTCAAGTAACCTGAAAATATATAAAAAATAATGCGTCTAGTAACCTGAAAATATATAAAAAATAATGCGTCTAGTAACCTGAAAATATATAAAAAATAATGCGTCTAGTAACCTGAAAATATATAAAAAATAATGCGTCTAGTAACCTGAAAATATATAAAAATAATGCGTCTAGTAACCTGAAAATATATAAAAAATAATGCGTCTAGTAACCTGAAAATATATAAAAAATAATGCGTCTAGTAACCTGAAAATATATAAAAAATAATGCGTCTAGTAACCTGAAAATATATAAAAAATAATGCGTCTAGTAACCTGAAAATATATAAAAAATAATGCGTCTAGTAACCTGAAAATATATAAAAAATAATGCGTCTAGTAACCTGAAAATATATAAAAAATAATGCGTCTAGTAACCTGAAAATATATAAAAAATAATGCGTCTAGTAACCTGAAAATATATAAAAAATAATGCGTCTAGTAACCTGAAAATATATAAAAAATAATGCGTCTAGTAACCTGAAAATATATAAAAAATAATGCGTCTAGTAACCTGAAAATATATAAAAAATAATGCGTCTAGTAACCTGAAAATATATAAAAAATAATGCGTCTAGTAACCTGAAAATATATAAAAAATAATGCGTCTAGTAACCTGAAAATATATAAAAAATAATGCGTCTAGTAACCTGAAAATATATAAAAAATAATGCGTCTAGTAACCTGAAAATATATAAAAAATAATGCGTCTAGTAACCTGAAAATATATAAAAAATAATGCGTCTAGTAACCTGAAAATATATAAAAAATAATGCGTCTAGTAACCTGAAAATATATAAAAAATAATGCGTCTAGTAACCTGAAAATATATAAAAAATAATGCGTCTAGTAACCTGAAAATATATAAAAAATAATGCGTCTAGTAACCTGAAAATATATAAAAAATAATGCGTCTAGTAACCTGAAAATATATAAAAAATAATGCGTCTAGTAACCTGAAAATATATAAAAAATAATGCGTCTAGTAACCTGAAAATATATAAAAAATAATGCGTCTAGTAACTTAGAAAAAGTATATATAAAGTAGTTATATATATTACGCTAGCTAAGAATACCTAAAACTTTTATTATAAGTAAAGTAAATTATATTTTATATTTCTAAAGTTTTAAATCTTTTAGATCTCTAATATTTTTATAGTTATAGCTTTAATTAGCTATATTTTATATTTATTTTAGCTTTTTATAGCTTTAATATATTTTAAATATATACTATATAATTTAGTATATATATATATATATTCTACTCTACAATATATTTTTATAAAATAATTTAAAATTATTACTATATAAATATAGCTAGCTATTTTAAAAATAATTTATTTTATTCTAAATAACTAGCTTCTAACTAAATTTAAGCTATATATATACTAAAATAGTATTTATATATCTATTAGTAAGCTTACTAGCTATATAGAGTATATTAAAAAAATACTAAAGTACTACCTACCTATACCTTATATACTACCTCTACCTTAAAAAAAGTTATTAGAAACGAAACGGCTATGTTCGCTAACTCGGCGAATACGGGTTTATGGTTTGTATGGGGTTGCGCATGTCTCCCCGGATCCTCATACAAAAATCCGACCTCCGAGATGTTTTCCGCCACATCTACCCCGCGACGCGAAAATCGTACCCAAACACCTCCGTACACTACATGAGGAGGGCAGTTGAGAGCTCAATATCTCATCTGCCTCTACTCCCCAATATCGGCAGCGAGCCTGTAGGCATTAAAGCTTAGAATATTGGGGTGGTAGTGGGGTGTAAGACCTGTGGTCTGTGGTTTTGAGGCGGCGTTTCGCCGAGTCCAGCACCTAATACTCCTCCCTCGTGGCAGCAGTTAACGCCCTGTGCTGATTCTGCTTGTCGCTGAGGTTTCTGGTGCTTGCGCCAATGGTCCCATATCTGCAAGCCTTGTTTCCCAGATATCGGCTGGCTACGTTCACTCTGGTCGGCACGTTATCAGGGGCTGGGCAACTGCCCTCTGCCTGTTCAGGTAGGCTAACGCCTATATCATGAAGCAATGCCTCTGGCGCTGCGCCTGTTCTTGCGGTGGGCAACTGAAGTCCTGTTTGTTTTTCGAGCGGGCACCGTTTGGGGTCTGTGGATGAATGGCTTTGCCAAACATCTGCCAAACCTCTGGGGATACCCCTGCCGAATATCCGCTCCTCGTGGGCGTGATGAGGCAATTGCGGGTCTTCTCCTCCTAAGGGGCGTATGGGGCGATCTTTCTCAGCGGCAACGCTGGTAATGTACCGCCTCGGACCGTACCTTGGGGAACTCAGTGGGGGCAATTGAATCGGTTGCTTGCAGCGTCGGTGCCTCGTGTACCTTCGTGGTGGGCAGCTGGAGCCGCTTCGTGCGGCTACCTGCTTCGTACATTCCGCTCCCTTCGGGGGGTTGTGCCCGCGTGCCTTGTGCACCTGGGTTTAG